>OZ005747.1:21321805-21326805 GCA_963930835.1 Spongia lamella | reverse complement strand
TCCAGACATTGGTTCATTGCATGCAATGTCGGTTGACAAGATGGCTGCTAAGGCCCCACCTGAAATACCGGCACGTCGCAAAGCCTCACCTCCGATGGTACCGAAACATGGATCTCCGGTTGCCTCGAGGAGACAATTAGCAGTAGACACGCCCGCACCACGTTTACCACCTAAAAAGCAACTATCAGTTGAATACTCAGAAGTCACAGTAAGTTAATTTTGACATGCTACATCAGTGTAAGAGTGATAATGTTATTATAGGCTAATAGACCGACATCAATAGGGATGGCCAATGGAATAGCTGGATTAATAACAATAACTGAGGGCAAGGATTCATCGTATGCTGATCTTGACTTCTCACAGGTGAGCACACAACTAAGTAGCAGCCATATTGTGTGTGACCGTCTGTGCATGTGTGTTAGTGCGTGTACATATACTTCTCTGCTTACACTTCATTTCAGCACTGTATCACGTACGTACATACATATGTACAAATATGTAGTTACGTATACACATATTATGTACGTACATAACTACGTATGTGTATATTGTTATTATACACATACACACATATACAGTTACCCACTCCCGTCGGAAGTTCTTCAGCCCCTCCCATAGACCACTCCAAGAGGGACTATGCTGATATCGACTTTGCTACTACACAAAAACTAGAGAAGAGTATATTAAAGGATGACAATGCTAACAGCTCTACAGTAGTGCTACCGCCAAAGTTACCCAGTAAAAATATGGGATCAGCAGAAGACAACTCTGGTTATGTAAAGGTATGTGATATTTTGAAATAGTGTTTCAAATTGTAAAACTTGATTTGTATGCATATAGCTATATGTAATACATACGTACAGCAACGGAGGAACCTATTCAGAACTGGGGGCTACGTATTTAAATTCTTGGGACACATTTGTATAGAGAAACACTACTGTAGCATTTATATAGAGTAACAGTATATATATTGAGGGCTTTTAGCCTCCTAGCTCCCCCTTTCTGCCACCTACTGTATACATATACATATGCAGGGTTCTGTCCAGGAACTTCTGAGCAGTACGTGGCCTAACATGCACTAAAGTTAACATAGACTGATGTGTGTATGACTATTTAATGTATGCATCGATAATTTATATAAGAATTGTACTGGTTGGTTTTAAGAGGTGCTGGTTGGTTTGAACCACTGCCGACCAGTGTGGGCAGTACCCTATCCTCATAACACAATACATTACAATTGAGTATATACATCTGTATTTATTACTCAATAGATCACTTGCACAGAAGCCTTAAAGAATGTGCGGTAACGTCTCGTGGGTGCTGAGGTTGTCTGTATAAATGTATTGTGTTCAACGGAAAATCGGTGTTATGTATGCGACGTTTAAGACCCATACAGCGACGGCATGGTCACCAACACCGGCTGATCCAACAGAAGACTTTTGCATCACCTTTTAAATTCTAATATGCACGCACGCCAAAATCAGGAGTTCAAGAAGTCCGCAAAACCCCGTAGGACCTTTAAGTTAACATTGTTTTTATTGATAACAGTTTATTATCCACCATACAGTGTTATCAGTCACGTAGAGAAGCATGTATGTATCACAAAAAATACTTTTCTTGTAACATACGACTAGTGCATAGATACAAATAAATGCCATGATACAAGAAATTTTATCACCTTCCAATATTATTCACAAAATTAGCAAATATGTACCATATACAGTATCGCTCACTTTAAACTTGACACACGCGTGTGTGTGCACGCGTGCATGCACACGTTTAACGCATGTAAAAGTGAATAATTTGGCGTGTATCGTCAGTGCTGCACGCGAATTTGGCGTGCGCACAAATGCACACAGAACACTAGACATGCACGACACAAATATGCCCGCTATGTGCACACGTTTCGCCATCTAACATGCACGCGTTGCACTCTAAATGTGCGCCAAACTAATATGCCCGCTACGTGTGCACGTTTTGCCATCTAACATGTGTGGCACTCTAGACATGCACCAAACTAATAATGCTCGTTACGTGCGCACGTTTTATCATTACATATGCACGTACAGTATATTGGCATAGGAAATGCAGCTGGTTCACGTCACAATACTACAAATCCTACAGTACAACGGCACCCGACAGCATTATCAGACAACTGACCAGTCAGCTGATTGAACCCACTGATCACATGCCTTTGCCGTATATTAAAATCACACTTACCGGAAATTCATTTCTTAAAATGGTGAGGATGAGTCTAGAGACGAGGAAGAGGGTGCTAACCTTGGATATGCCATAATCTTAACAGCAACGCAGCAGTGCAGGATAGATGTGCAACACGACTGAATGGCGACTCAAAGAATTAGAATACACGTGTCCACTTGTGTAATTCCGTAACTCGCCATAAATTTTTGTTATTTACTCAAAATTGAAGATACTATAATTTTCCATAATGTAGTAACCAACTATGGTGTGAACCGGGTGTGAACTACTTGTGTATGGCAAGGACAATAATGGAACACGCGAAATCTACTACTGTGTACAGCGTATGGTAAGGCATACACATGTCTAAATGCACGAGTGCAGTTTGTGCAAACAGTTAATGCATGAGTGTTCTTTTCGTGCACTGAACTTTGCACTTGTGCATAATATGCACGCGTGCAGTTCAAGCTACACACGCCAACAAAATGAACGTTTCGTGCGTGCACGTGTGCAGTTCGTGCATGCACGCGTGCAATTTCCAATCGTAATATGTCATAGGTCTGTCGTGCGCACGCGGAAAATGTTGCGGGCATTTTCGAAAACGTGTCGAGCCGTGCAGTTGCTGCACGCGTGTGTCGTCAAGGTTAAAGTGAGCGGTACTGTAGTTAATCCACGGCATAATAGTATCCTTGTCTCAGTTGTCACATATTCACTTACAACCAATGCTAGAAGATGTTCACATATTTAGATTACACCGTATAATTCTCATTGGTTACAACATATTTTATGGGCACTCACACTATCCAGTCGTGACTTGACTACAATTAACCACAATGAAAGAAGTAATATAAATATTTTCGCTTGCATGTAAGTGATCTATTATGTACATTAGTATGTACATGTATACAACCCATCCTCCTGTTTTTGGACTGATTATACAGAGTTAAAAATAACGGTCGGCCATTGGCCATTTTCCGAACAAAATTGGTTATTTCCGAACACTTGCAAAAGTATTCGTCCCTTTTTCAGATTTCTTAATCAATATTTGGTACACCAGATCCATAAAACAGTCATACACTTTTGTAAATGGCCGAACACTTGTTGAAGTGTTTGGCCATTTGTCCACGTACTTTCCATTCCTTATTTTGAACTCTGTTATAATAGATCAAGTGTAGTGTCAGTAATAGAATTTACACACTATTTATTATACCACAATTACGTATGTGTACCAATGTATAAGAAGCTAAGCAAGTGCTTCTGATTAGGACTAAAAAGTGTCTACATTTTTCTTGCCTGGAATATACCGTATAGTCCAAAAATTTTGTGAGATGAAAATTTTGCAAGTTAAGTTATATGCGTACGTACCTTCGTGAAAATACAATTGTGAATACTGTACTACAAAGCTTAGTAATACTTACCAAATAGAACAGTCAAATATTCTATTAAAGCAGTCAGCCGGTCTGCTGTGCACAATACTGCAAATGCTATCACAATACTATATTTAGAACAGTGTACATACATAATTTATGAGGCAGAAACTAACTAATATATCACATCTCGTGTACAGGTTGATTACACACCTAAAAGTAACGGTAGCGGACAGCCACGACAGATGATGGTGTTACAGCCTCAACAGTCTGCAGGTATTTCAGCAAGAGCGTCACCAGTACCAATGAAAACTATGTCGGTCGATACTCCACCCAGCAGACCGATACCAACACCACGGTAATGATAGTAGCTACATATTATGGTATCATGTTACTATGGGCCTGAGAATAACAGTATTATCTACTCAAAGTATAGTCGATAATAGACATCGGTCGATAAATGATTGCTTACACTATATCATGAAAAAGAGTTATTAAATTTTAAAGACTAAAAATTAGGGTAAATCTTTACATGTAGATAAGATTGGTTTTCTCAGTCTCGGTCTTAAATATCTCCCTCAGTTGGTGGTATAAATACAGTATAATAGATATGACAGAGGTCCACAATCAAAGACAACAGGTTCTTTATGCCTCCCTAAATTTTGGATACTTCAGTTTTGCCCCCTTCAACAAAATTATTTTCTAGACCGTGTTTAGTAATACTGTCATACAACAATACTGTACTACTGTATAGCTATGTAGAAATTTTCGAGGGACAAAACATTCAAGGTTTTCACGCATTTTGTTCTATCCTCAAAAATTTATACCGTTTACATAGTAATTTTCGAATGACTTAATTTACGAAAATTTCGAAAATCGTGCGTCCTTTTCCAAAATCAAATTTCGTATCACGCTGGTCACAACAAAGGAGCAGTTGGTTTTTTCTTCTATTTTCGTAAATATTATTTCAAAATGCTTGGCAAGCAACAATTTTTGTAAATTTAATCATTCAAAAATTACTACGTATATGGTGTCCTCAAATTTTTGCTTACTTAAAAAAGAATAATATGGTAAGTAGCTCATCCTCGAAAATTTATTTACTAAAGCCTGATCAACAAAAATTTTATCCCCCACGAGTCAAAATTTTCCGGCTATTTGGTATTTCCATTTTTGTGATTGCTACTCAGCCTTAGTACATGTGTCAGCACTATTACATGTGACGGAATGAGAAACTGTTCATTCACTAGAACTAGACATTTTAGTTATGTTAAATTGCTGTAACCGTTACATTGTTATGTTATCTTTACAGAGGACAATCCAGCGCTCCTTCAATACCACCTCATCATTCTAAGAACCCCCCTCCATTACCGCCTAAGTAGACACTATATTGATCATTTTATTTAATGCACATCACTTTTGTATTCATAACATTTT
>OZ005747.1:21299305-21316805 GCA_963930835.1 Spongia lamella | reverse complement strand
AATAATAGAAAAGTGCTACGAGTTAGCATAACACATGCATCATGTTGTGGAGCTGTCCCTTATAGCCCAAGTACTCATATATGCTGCAATGGAAGAGTCAGCTTACGAGGCATTAGTACATCCTGTTGTCATGACAAGCTTTATGATTTACATACTCATTTATGTTGCAATGGAAAATTGATTCCAAGGGGTAGCAAGACTTCTTGTTGTTATGACACTCCTTACAACAAATACTCTTATATATGCTGTAGTGGAATATTAAGTATACGAGGTAATAGTTCTGACTGTTGTGACAAAACACCCTACAATCGTTATTCTCACATATGTTGTAGTGGAATTACTTTACTACGAGGCAATAATACATCTTGCTGTTGGGGCAAACTAAATCCATACAATCACCATACAGAAATGTGCTGTGATGGCAGTATAAGTTCAAGGAATGACAGTACATCCTGCTGTGGTATCATATCATACAATAGATATACTCACATTTGCTGTGATAGAAAGATAAGCCCAAAAAATGATACCTTATCTTGTTGTTATGGTACATTATTATACAATCGGAATACTCACATATGTCTTGGCGGAAGAGTAAAACCACATAACAGTAGCATATCTTACTGTGGTAGTGTGTTATACAACTTGAACACTCACATTTGTTGTAATGGAAGAGTAAGCTCGCGGAATGCTAATACATCTTGTTGTGGTGGCACATTGTATAACAAGAATACTCATATATGCTGCAATCGCAGAGTGAATGTACACAATGGTAATAAAATTATGTCCTGCTGTTACGACGTACCATACAATGCATGTACTCACATGTGCTGCAATAGCAGAATCAATGTACAGAATGGTAAATATGTCCTGCTGTTACAGCATATCATACAATGTATATACTCATATATGCTGTAATGGAAGAATCAGTGCACAGAATGGTAATATGTCCTGCTATTACATCATACCATACAATGTGTATACTCATTTATGCTGCAATAGAAGAGTTAGTGTAAGAGGTCAGGACTCATCATATTGTGGTAATAAACCTTATAATTCGTACCAGTACTTGTGTTGTCAAGGAAATTTGATAGCACGAGGTATACATAACAACACAAACTGTTGTGGTACTATACTATACAGTTTTTACACTCATACATGTTGCCAAGGATCTATAAGTCCATTAAACATGGGCACATCTTGCTGTGGCAGTAAGCCTTATCACTGGCATAGTCATATATGAAAAGTTGAGCATATGAGGAAGTACTACATCTTGTTGTGGTTCCATCCCGTATAATTCATATACACATTTATGCTGTGGTGAAAAAATGTATTCTGAGAAGTAGCAGTATATCTTGTTGCGGTGGAACACTTTACAGCTCTCAAACTCACTTTTGCTGCAGTGACAGGTTGATACAAAAAGATGATGGCATAGAATGTTGCGGTGTTACTTCTTATAACTCATACACACATATATGTTGCAACGGAAGTGTTGCTTTACAAAGTGGCAGTTCATCTTGTTATGGCAATCTAGTTTATGATTCACAGACTCACATATGCTGTATCAGCCAACTGACAGTGCGTTGTGACAGCACATCATGCTGTGGTGCTATGCCTTACAATAATAACACTCTCATATGTTGCAATGAATCATTGAGCTTAAGAGACGGTTATATATCATGTTGCGGCTATCATCCTTACAATTTATACACTCATATATGTTGTAATGAAACCATTGCTCAGCAAGGTATCAGCACTTCTTGTTGTGGTAACACAGTGTATAATTCACACACTCATATATGCTGTGGAGGAAAGTTGAGTATGAGAGATGATAGCACATCATGCTGTGGTGTTGTCCTCTATAATTTGTACACTCACATATGTTGTGTTGAAACCATTGCCCTACAAGTTAGCGGTGTATCTTGCTGTAGTAACCAAGCTTACAACTCATTGACTCACATATGCTGCAAAGGTAGATTATTTTTATGAGCCAATAGCACATCTTGTTGTGGTTATAAACCCTACAATTCAAACAGTCACTTATGCTGTGGAGGAAAGCTGAGTGAGCGAATTAATCGCATAAGCTGCTGTGGGCAACTTACTCTTTATGACATTAATACTCAGTTATGTTGCAGTAGTGAATTCAAAAGTACTTCACGGGAAGCTCAGCGTGCACGTAATCATAGAGGTTTATCTTGTTGTGGTAACATACTATACAACGCATATACTCATAATTATATGTTGTGGTGGGATATTGATGCTACGTAGCACCAGTACATCATGCTGTGGGTATACTCCTTACAACTCATATTCACACATATGTTGTTCTGGAACATTAAAGCCAAGAGGAAGTGCTAGTTCTTGCTGTGGCAGTACTCCATACAATCGCTATACTCAGATTTGCTGTGGTGGACAACTGCAAGTTAGAGAACAGGGTTAAAATGTAGGATGTTGTGGCAGATCATTTTACAATACAGAATACCTTATATGCTGTGGAGAAAAATTATTTTCGGCAGAGTGAAGACACCTCTTGCTGTGGTAACAAACCTTTCGATTACAATACTCAAATATGTTGCAATGGTAGACTTAGTACACTGGTGGAAAGCAACAGTACATATTGCTGTGGTGTTGTGCCTTACAGTTATAACAGTCAAATGTTGTGATGATAATGTGCTTGACCTGCAAAATAGCTGTAACACATGTTGTGGGAATGTGCTTTATGATCCATCTACCCAAGCCTGCTGCAATGGAGGATTACGCTAATGGTAGTTATAGAGTGCATTAATTTGATTTAACATTAGGATTAAGTTGCAGAGAGTGACATTACCAATCAACCATTACAATTGGCTCATGCTTATTATATTGCACATGCATAATGTTAAGTATCTATGGCTATGTACGTACGTATATATATACACAGTGTAGTTATGCTGTGTTTATACTGTTTTATTTTAAAGTAAGACACGTTTATTTTTGAATATAATTATGGACATGGATTATTAATATTGCTTCACTTATGTATCACAAATGATTAAGTTAGTGATTACTACATACGTACCATTGTAGCTATTATGTGCACCTTATCCACGTACATAATAATGTTCATGCCATTAATGTATGTATAAACTAACACTGCTACATGCCAGACATGCTTAATGATTTATAGTGTCAAAATATCTACTTATCTTGTACTTACTGATTATGAAAAGGTCTATTTTATATTATATGTAGCTACGTATATGTGACTGGCTCTGCAAAAACCCTCCATGTATTTTGACCTATTTTAGAACTTTAAAGTGTCATAACTCCTTAATCATTTCTTGTAATGTTGTAGAATTTTGCCCATTTGTTGACAGATTATCCGGTTACATTTTAATATAAAGATTGATGCAACTATCAGGATTTTACAGCTAATTTTATGAAGCCATGTAAAATATGCAAACATGGAGGGTTTTCACAGAGCCAGTCACATATAGCTACAGATGTAAAATGTGTACAGAATTAATCGGCTAGTCAAGATACCTACATCAAATAGCTATGCCGACATAATAACAAGCAAATACGTAGTAGGCTGGAATATTATGCTAGCATAATGCTACTGTAGCATATTGGGTGATACTTTCATTTGTTAAAATACATCAGTACTCCTTAATGAACAGTCATGGTACTCTAGTGAAGATTGGATGAAACAGTCAAGGTTTATTGAAATACTCTAATAGAGCAATCATTAGCTACTGAAGTATTATATTGGATTAAGGTGAAGAGCATATTAGGTGGAAAACACCAGCAAATTTATGGGTATGATTGACTCATGATCAGGCCTAACAGCGCTATGACCAATCAAATTTGTACACTAGCTAGCTAAGTATATATATTAGCTCATCTAATCATATTTAGGCTACCACTTACAAAAATCAGCCAAACAAACTATAAATTGTCGGCCATGGTTACCAGTCGATCTTTCTTGAGGAATGTAAACCTCACCAAAATCTGTAGTCACCAAAATCCTAAACTTTCTACTCTAACAGAGTGTTCACAATACAGCCTAAATGGCAGTAAATACACTTGTTTGTCTTTTTACTATAATCATAGCTATTATAGTATAGCTAATCACTGTGCAGTACCCATTTCTCACAAAAATAAATATTTTCTGGAAGGTTTTTCATTTTGTATCTGTTCATTTTAAGTCAAGCCACTTGTCACACCTACGTGATATACGTATGTGCTCAAACATCATTGGTGTTGTTTCTGGCTCTGAGTAGCTATAGCTACATTATGAACCACACAGCATCATCACTTACAATCGTAGATTCATCACTTACAATCATAGATATTTCTAATCTAGATTTTCAATATCCATATCACTTTATTCCCTTCATTTCATATACGTACGTAGCTAGTAGCCATCATTTTAATTCAGTTACCATCAGCCATAAAAGTCTTGCGGAAATCAAGGTAGCTATGTATGTATAAAATATCTAGCTACAGGGCCAGAGGTGGATCCATGAGAGGGGTCCGGGATCCAAATAAAGAGGTGGGTTTTTGAAGCATGGTTTGCATGGGGGCACAGCCTAGTCTTGTCCCGAGATGTTCATAGGGTCTGGTGACATGCAATAGAATTCCGTGGTTCTGACTGAAGAAATCGTCGGTCACCAATCAGATTAATTGTCTGCAATCTTGATTAAACATTCACATGGATGGATACCATGGCATCTGATATTTGCACGTTTTAGCGACTGTAGTTACCAATTTGAGATATGCTATACCAAAGACAGAGTAAAGGAACGTTGCTTGTCCTTTCTGGCATGATACGTAGGAAGTTTTCATAGTTTAATTGTTCACAGCACTACTATTGTACCACGTTATTTTTGTCAACTGCAACACAATGTCATGCATGTACTGGCAGGTATGCATTCATGCACTTAAATGGTTTCATTTGTAACTATAGAATTCCATTATACAAGTCACCAGATCTTAGTTTATAGGGTCTGGGGATGAGGCTACGCACAGCCCCCCAAGCTTATAGCTAACACAAAAAATATATCTAATGCAAGATTTAGAGCATATTTAAGTAAATACAAAGAAATCTCTAATTGAAGTAGTCTATATAAAATTACATGGAGTAGGGGTGTGGTGGGTACAAACACTTAGAAGGTAGCTACAGGTCATGAAGTACTGAAATTACACTTAACCGGCTCAAGAAATAGTAGCTACATAGCTACCAATACATCATTCTTACATTATGGTTTCACGATGGGGGTCTTGAGACCGGCCTCAAAGACCTCCACTGGTATCCATTATCTGATGATTTGGTCCAATACTCCACTGCCATTAGAAGTTGTATAGGTATAGTACGTATATGATAGTTGCCATATAACCAAGCTGTGAAGATCATTAAGTATATGTTATATCACAGCAGGAGTATGATATCTTTGTTATTACACGAGTCCGAGGCGGAGCCGAGGACGAGTGTTAATAACAAAGATATCATACTCCTGCTGTGATATAACTGGCTTCTTTCCCACTAAAGACTTTAAGAAAGCTTTGACTAATAAAAGAAATTGCTGATGTGTTATAGTGTTAAACACCTTGCACCTTACTGTACAATAACTTAGTTATTGCCTGGGCAATAACTAAGTTATTGTACAGTAAAATCCTTTGATGTATGGCTTCAGTGAGAAAGAATAATTGTTAGTAACAATGTGATCAAAGATACCAGCTATCTCTGCATGTTGATGCTGGATTCAGGGGATGAGTTAACTAATACAGTGAGGACGGCAACTGTCATCACACCGGATTATGAATCGGTGTGACAGTGATGTGTTATTTTCCAACTACCCCGTGTAGGAAGCCGTTCGTATACATATCTAGTATAGCTCAGTTGATCATCAACAGCCGCTAACCACTTAGCCAAACCAGCGGCTTAACCATAGATTGTTATACGCACGTAGCTACTAATTTATGGCTAAACTGGCACGGATCTGCACAGTGAATGTAGGTACGCATACCTTAATTTCGTATAGCTTTACTTTTCCCAGCTTTCCCGGCTCAGCTTCCCTAGGCTTTTCGCAACCTTCCGCAGACATCTGATATCTGCTATGTGCGTGTATTCTAATAAATTCACTCTCGAGTCAGTATTTGTGTCTCGTTGTGTCCCAATCTGTCCGGAAGTGAGCGTCGTGATGAATGACTGAAATAGACTAGCCCGGCTGTAGCTACATGTGGAGATTCGTTTAACTTGAAGCTGTGTGAACTTACGAAACCTCGAACCCTCGAACCCTCGCTTGATTGAACTGACCATACCCGAGACCAAATCTTGTGTGTAAATCTGTCAGCGTGATCAGCAGAAAAGCATTGCCTACATGAACACTAATCATGAGTATTGACGTTCACCGCTTGCTCTGGCAGCAGTTAAGCAAGATGTATGGAAATGACGACAACAGTATGTTCGTGTTGACGATGGGGAAATACCTGAATTTCTTGGACTATTCGCCGACTAATTTAAGAGAAGCTGGCCACAACACTTTTGAGCTAGTGAACAGCTGCATATCATGTAATGTTAACTACTCTCCAACAGGATCAAGAATTTCTATCCAATGGGAACAGCTACTGTATCAGGGAAAGGGACCTCCAGCAACTGACGCACAAAGGCCTGCATTTGAAAAGGCAAGGGATTTACTCTATACAAATTATAAAACTAGAGAACCTACCGAATTGTACAAGAAATATCTTAAAGCAACAGCAGCTCTTGCGGAAAAGAAGGTAGAATTGATGAGAGAGTGCCAGCAAAAATATGGTAATAATTGGGAAGCTTTTTATAAGGAAATGTTACCCGCCACTGAAGAGTATCAACAGTTTCAGTTTTTAGACAGAGAAGTGAGTCCACTATTACAAGCTATTGATGAATGAATTTATGGACCTCTTGCAAATGTCATGGCTCCCATGAAGAAAGGTATAGTAAACCATAGGCGGCGGAAGTAGGGGGTCCATGGCCCCTCTCAAATTTTAAGGAATTCAATTTTTGTAATAGAAATTCACTTGAGTTAACTAAGTGGCCCTAAACCTTCAGCATAGCTTCCTTCGCCACTGTAGTAAACTAATCCTAGGCTTTATATTAAAGTTGTGCTGAATTTATAGCATTTAAGGATAATGAAAGATCTGCAGTCCTTCGCGATGGAAAGAGCAATACGTACTATTGCATCTCAATGATTCCGACCAACTGGTATCAGTGGTTTGATCCAGATCAGCCCGAAGATGAATCATGGATAAATGTATGCAAGTCAACTATATGAGAATTAGATTGTATTAATGTGTGTACGTACAGATTATTGTGGATGAACATACTCCTGATGATGCTAACCAGTCTAAAAAGTACAAAAGACTAAGTGGCATGCCAAATGCTCCTCTAGAATTTGTGACTTTTCTTCAAATTCGAGGTGAAGGTGTACAAGAAAAGAAGATAGATATTGGAGACAGCCGGGATGTTAAAATTTTTTTAAAAGTTCGCTCTGTCCAAATTAATCGTCCCTGGGTTGACCTTTCAGCTTTGAAGATTGAACATTGGAAAATTCCTGGGCAAGGACCAAGTTCTTGGTCTACAGGAATCCTTGACAGTAGCAATAATGGATCGTTCCCTCTACTCTCTAATCGAATGATAGTGGCTAGAGACATAAAAATTACTGCTTCAGAATTCAGCAAAGAAATAGTTAATACTTTGAAAATGTTTAATCCGTCTGTTGAAAGCGCTGTGTTGGTAAGTTAAGTAAAACTTTTAATCTTGATAATGCACCAGCTGTATATAATATTATGTTTTGTAGTGTGGTTTATTCAGCTACTCTCCTGGTAGAGGATATAGCAAAGAAACGTACGATCACAAATATGATGAAAGATCATACACTCCTGGTAGAGGGTATAGCAAAGAAACGCATGGTCTCAAGTATGATGAAAGATCAAACTCTATTATACTGGATGGAACGCAAGTAATTGGATATGCTTGCACTCTGCTGCCGAAATATCCAGCATAAAATTTCCGTGTCATACAATTGACTTTAAACAGGTTGTGTTAGTGATTAGCTAGCCAGACATCAGAACTTATAATAGATACTAGCTTTGCTACGTATTTGCTGGTGTTTTTGCAGTTGTGAATTATATTTTTACAGTTATAAATTGTGATTTGTGCATGACTTGTTGCTCCATTATTGTATGGTATATTTAGCACATCTACAGTTACGTATTTCATGCATTGCAACGTAACAACTTAGGTACATATAGCCGCTATAATTATTAAAAGCAGCAGTTTTGCATTGTACGTATGTAAATTTCAAATATTGTAATGCAAGATTTAGAGCATATTTAAGTAAATACGTACAAGGACATATTTAACCAAATATGGAGTACTATAGGGGTGTGTTGGGTGCAACCCCTTGGAAGGTATAGGTTGTTTTACTACATAAAGTGCTGAAACGACACTTGTTTCAAGGAATATATTTTATTTTTATACCAATAGCTAGGTACATCACTCTTTTGGCTTCCTTGATATATTTCTGGGAGGAGGGATCTTGAGACCCCCTGGATTGAAATGTCAGATCAAATTGATGGCTGATCTGACATTTAATACTGACCTCAAATGGTAGCTATTATTGGGGCGAGCCCCACCATATGGGATCAACAGTGAAATCCATCTTCTTGCTTGCTTGATACGTAAAAATCCCTTTATATGGCTGAAAGTTGTTTAAGTGCAAACCAACATTACATCAAACTAACAAACAAAGCACGCAAACCATTAAATGCTAACCGTAGGCACGTATTTACCATTCAAGTGCTAACCATAATTTATTAACCACAATGTGTGAATAAAGCTTTCTAATCAAAGCGCTAGGATTGCATATAGTACTGAATAGTTAGATGTATGCATTGAAGTATCAGCTGCCTTGCTGCCCTATAGCTGGCTACATAATTTTCTACAACATAAAGATAGATGACTATTAGATGTTTATAAAAGATGTAAGAAGCAAATCTTCCTTTTTTCAAAAGCCACGGGACCTCACTATTTACTTTCTTTATAATAGCCGATACCACCCTTGCATGACTTGCTTAATACCTGTGATATCTTTTGTGATGAATAAATATTATTACATAAATTATGTTATATTTCAATTCACTGTAATTAATTTACTGTTAATATCCCGGTTTTCATGAAATACATACCACCGGGTACAAATTTTTAAGACCATCATGTAGATAGCTGCACTGTTGCATGTACACTGAGACTGGATTGTACATGTTTTGTTCTCTGTATTATTATTACCATGTCAAATTGCATGTGAAGGTCATCAATGGTAGCAATCAAAGCACTAGGCTCGCCCCTCAATGCCGTGCATTTCACCTACAGTAGTAATATAACTCAGTAAGTTAGCTATATAGCTTAAGTGTGTATATATCTCCTAGCTTGTTTATCTCCTAACAACAAAAGTTGTTAGGTGCACTGTTATAATTAAGTGTTAACTTATTATAGCATTCTTTTTTGATCTGTACATGTTCAGACCAAAATGGTAAAAAAACTGGAAAGTCTTAGTGATAGACTAAGAGTACTTGACGTGGGAATCTCAATATGGAAATAATAATGCAGGAAGACAAGCTATACAAAACTCTTGAACTTCACAAAACAGACTCAGAGCAGTCATAGCAAACTATAATTAAATGATGAAGCTCATCAAAGCTTCTAACCACTGTAAAGGTACATATTGCTGTAGTTGCAATTAACCTAATACGCGGCTAATTTAATGACATCAAGGGGATGAAACAATGTGACTATATATATATTTGGTCACGGAAGTATGTACGTAATTAAGTAGCACGCCTTGACCAAGTTTTCCTGGAGGTATGGTAAGTACAAAAGGCTAACTTGAAGCCTATAGGGGTACCACCTGAACTACAAAAACACATATATACGTAGCCGCTATACTACGTAACTATTTATAACTACGTACGTAGCTACATATTAAACATATACATACGTATAGCTACACTAACAAACAAAAGACAACTAGCTAATAATCACAAAAACATAAACACTAAGCTACTTTTCCTTGATTCTCCGTGACTTTATATTTCAATGATTCTTTTGGTAAAGGTGAGGGTCCTGCAGGGAGCACACTTTCAGGACCTCACACGCACTTGTCCAATGACACTGATTATTTTGAAACTGCTGTACAATTTAGTCTGTTTACATAAGCGTTTTTTACCCGTTATTTTAGCCGCATGATGTGTCGGTGGTCTACGCTGCGACACTGGAAACTTTTAAGTTAGCTTTACAAATGTGATTTTCTTTACATGCCGGCATGCAGTTACCAATATAGCCGGTTTAACTACCGTATAGCTAGCGCAAAAGTTTGACGGGGAAAAACTTTGACAAATGGTGCACGCACGAAACTTTGATTAGCAAAACTTTGACGAATTGTTTGTAGGCTTCATAGGAAAAGCATTAACAGGGAAACTTTGATGAATCGCTGGCCATTCATAAAATTCGTCAAAGTTTCCCCCCGTCAAATTTTTGCGCTATACGGTAAGGCCAAGCAAACTTGATTCCTTGTTTCCCATCCACCAAATTTTGTGCTTATATGCAGGCGGGTGCATGGTCAGTTTTCATTATTCATTATACAACAATTTGTCTTAAATTCATCAAATCATCATTAAAACTTGTAAAAATAGGATAATGAAAGTTGAGGCGGTAGTATTGAAACCCATGCGGGTGGGTGATGGGAAACAAGGAGTCAAGTTTGCTTTGCCTTAGTATATACGTAGGTAATTATAATATTATTATTATTATTATTATTATCATAACTTTACAGCATGAGTTACAATGAAACAGTTTATTGATTGTAGAGTTATCTTAATTGGTTAGCTACATGCCGAGGGACTGTTGGTATCCTGTGCCAACAGCCGGAATAAAGTACTTACGTAGCTATATAATAATTAAGTACAAAATAGTTTGAAGCAGAACAGATTGCTTGTGATCAGGTGTCAGTGAGTCTGTAAAAGTTAACTGAGACAGGTTGTCTTGAGCAGCGGTAGCAGGCCAGGGGCAGAAGACATGGTAAGAGCAAAGGGAGTCAGAGTTGAAGCTGGTAGTAAACTGATTCCATAGATATGCAGTAATTTGATTTTTGATCGTGTGAATAGAAAGAGATGTATCTATTTCTGGTAGATGGTTCCAAAGCCTTACAATTCTATTAAAATAAAAGTGATGGTGTGAAGATTGGAGTGCCTTAATATGTACCAGTTTGGAAGAAGTTCCTGATCTGGTAGGATTTCTAGCAAATTGGATATGCCTCCTGATGTCGAAGTG
This sequence comes from Spongia lamella, assembly GCA_963930835.1. Classification (NCBI taxonomy): domain Eukaryota; kingdom Metazoa; phylum Porifera; class Demospongiae; order Dictyoceratida; family Spongiidae; genus Spongia; species Spongia lamella. Next base: position 21,305,461 of record OZ005747.1, on the reverse strand, counting down.
ATCCGTGGGTGCTTTTAGAGATTTCACAAAATATCATAGATTATAGACTCCGTTACTATAATCATAGATAGTGTCCGGAGGGTATACTATCTATGCTATAATATCTATGTTAATTATTATGTACGATAATTATATAATGCCCTTTTTGAGTACATTATATAAAAAATAAATAATGATTCTTGTCTGCCAAATCACTATACACATCACGTGACTATTAATATACGGAGTTTTCCACAGAGGGAGTAGATCCGAGCATGGCGATAACAGTTTGAGGTTAAAGATCGACCGGGTTCCGACGGTAGGGCGAATATTGTGAGTAGTCAGTTTGGCCGAATTGACCCTTCACCTGTACCGTATTTTTTTATTTTAAAAAACCAGCGGACTAGTATTCCATCATGGGTATTGACTCTCATCGCTTGCTCTGGCAACAGTTAAACAAGATGTATGGAAATGGCGCCAACAGTGTATTTGTATTGGCGATAGGGAAATACCTGAATCACTCGGACTATTCTCCAACTGAGAATTTTAGAGAAGCTGGCCACAATACATTTGAGCTAGTGAACAGCTGCATAGCATGTAATGTTAACTACTCTCCAACAGGATCAAGAATTTCTATCCAATGGGAACAACTATTGTATCATGGAAAAGGACCTCCAGCAGCTGAAGCACAAAGGCCTGCATTTGAAAATGCCAGGGATTTACTCTATACAAATTACAAAACTAGAGAACGTACCGAATTATACAAGAAATATCTAAAAGCAAAAGCAGCGCTTGCGAAGAAGAAAGTAGCAATGATGATAGAGTACCAACAAAAATATGGCAATAGCTGGAAAGATATTTATGAACAGATGTTACTTGCCACGGATGAGTATCTGCAGTTTGATCCTTTAGACAGAGAAGTGAGTCCACTATTGCAAGCAATTGAGGAATGGGAGTATGGACCTCTTGCAAATGTCATGGCGCCCATGAAGGAAGGTACGTACAGTAGTAAACTACGTATATATAGCTACATAGTAAACACGTATAGCCAAAGTTGTACTGAATGTAGTGTTTGAGGATAATGAAAGATCTGTACTACTTCCTGATAAAAGTAGCAAGACTTACCATTACGTCTCAATGATTCCATCCAACTGGTATCAATGGCTTGATCCTAGTCATCCTGAAGACGGATCATGGATAAATGTATGTATGCATGTCAGCTGTTGGTCATAAACTGTATTTGTACTTATTGTCTTTTGTGTGGACGTGGTCAAGCGTACTGTATTTTCCATACAGAAGCAAGTGGAAAATACAGTACAGTGGTTAGCAAATATACAGCACGGTGGGGAGTCCAAAAGGTGTAAAATATAATTAAGGGAGGGATTACCACAGACTAAAAAACAATAAACCAATAAATAGCGTACCGTATAGTTGGTTTTTAAACCAGGCGCATGCCTGGTTTCTTGAAATTGTTTTTGTGCGTATGTTGGTATGCATGTGTGTGTGTGTGTGTGCTTGCCTCCCAGGCTATTATAAAATATTCATGTGAAATGAAGTCCGCATAACCAATTAAACAAGTCCTACTGCTGTTCAGTTTCTTTATATGACACTTGCTATCGATATTACTGATGGGTGGGGCCTTAGTAATGAAGCGCGGCATGAGTTACTGCTGAAGATGAGCAAGGTAATGCTGTGTTAGCTGTTCGTTTCACAGTAAAAGCCATTTAACCAGCTATACATTACCAACAAGACAAAGTGCTTCAGTTTTAAAAGTGGGCGTGCCATATGGGTTGCGGAGCTTATAAAGAAGACTGGCCTATAGTGTTAGCAGTGGTTTAACTTACACAGTGCCTGGTTTTTAGATGGTAAAACATCAACTTGTTTTTGAGGTGCTTATATTCTGCGAATGCCCGATTTGCAGCTTTTTGCCAATTTTTATTTTCACGAATGGCCTTCCCAAATGGTAGCTATATATTTGGTGCTATTTTTCATTTTAAATTTGCTTATTTTTCGAGTACTTTAATTTCACAAATCTACACATAAAATTTGTGGAATTTCAGTATGTACCTTGAAAAAACCAATTATATGGTATGTAATGTAGTCCTCAGTGTTAGTCAATAATTTTAGTAGCCTTTTGGCTGCACTATTCAATTCAACATGCACACTTAATGGAGCCTGCAAAAAGCCATAGCTTTGCAAACTGTGCTACCCATATAGAAGAAATAAGGCTGTGGTATACAACCTCGTATGGTATTTTCTGTACAGCACTCACAGCGGTGCTTTAACTAGTATATATATGTGTGTGCATGAATGCAGATCACTGTGGATCAACACACACTTGATGATGAGCATCAATCTAAGGAGTACAAAAAACTAGGTGGCATGCAGAATGCTTATTTGAGCTCGAGTTTTGCTAGTTTTATTCAACTTGAAGGGGGTGCAGGTTTAAAAGTAAGGAAAGTAAAAATTGGAGACAGTCAGGATGATATTAAAACCATTACTCTAAAAGTGCGTTCTGTCCAAAATAATCGTCCCTGGATTGACCTTAAACCTTTGAGGAACAAACAATGGAAAATTCCTGGGGATGGGCAAGGTTCATGGTCAACAGGAGTCCTTGATGGTGGCAATAATGGATCATTCCCTCTGCTCTCTACTCATATGATAGTGGCCAAAGATATAGCAGTTACTGCTTCAAAATCCAGTAAAGAAATAAACGATACTTTGAAAACGTTTAATCCGTCTGTTGGAAGCATGTTAATGGTAAGTTTTAATTTGTAATCTGATTCAGCTAGAAGTGTAGCTATACATATGTGACCATATTTGGGAAATGTGCATAGTTCACACATCCAATTTTGCTCATTCAAAGATTCAAAGAACCTGGTAGGAACAGTATAGATCTCAGTATGATAGAGGAATAGTATAGCTCTATAAATCCTGCAAGTGTCAAATCTATCTGCCATTCCTAAGAGATTTTACAAATCTTTTTAAAAGTTGAAAATTTAGATTTGTGAGCTATGCACATTTTTGCAAACCCGGTCACACATATTTGATCATGTGTAGGGTGGTTTATTCAGTGTTGGTGCTAGTAGTGGGCAGAAGATTGGGACACATGATTTCAATTATGATGAAAGTTCAAACACTATTACACTGAAAGGTACCCAAGTCATTGGATATGTTTGCACTCTGCTACCAATGTATCCGACATAATGTTTATGTGAATAGTCAAACAATGGACTTTAGACAACTTGTAGCTAATTTGTATTGAAATTGCTATAGATATATACGTGCTACAGACAATAGTCATAAAATCGTGATTTTCATGTTTTCATGTATGTACGTAGCTAGTTATAAATGGCTTGCTATTGCTTAGTCATTTATATTTAACTACGTACATAACTACATTGGTAAAATGATTGTGCTACATACATGGTAAAATTTCCAAATGTTATGGTGGTATTTTTTACCTACATATTTTTAGAGTAGGGCTGGGTGATGGTTGCTCTGAAAGTATCCCGATAGTGAATGCAGAGGCATTTTTGCATTTTTACTTAATAGGTATGCCCAAGTAGCACAACAGAGCTATCAACATGTATCAAAAGGTTTTTAAAATTGGGAGTAATGAGGCTACAAGTAAACCACAAGTTAACTCTTGTACAACAGAGTTGGACTTGTCTGAAAAGCTTGAAGTGTTAATCTTAGTGTTTGTACAATCTAATGGCTTTCAAACCACCCCTAAACCACTAAAACTGTTATACCAAAACAGTCATTTTAGCAACTATCGTAATATTGATACTAAGTTACTATCACGATATATCGAACTATCTCTACTATCTCCCAGCACTATTTTAGAGCAAAATGTTCATAAAACTAGTCTAAATTGTTACCACAGCAAAACCTTTGTAAAATTGTAGCGGTGATTGGACATGTACAGTTGCTTCGTGCATGCCTATATAGATTACTACTGCATATGCATACACATAGCTACCTGGCTATATAGCTATATACGTAGCTATAAGCATAATAATCATATGGGTACAGTTTATAAGCTCTACATATATTCAGTAGGGATGTCCACCATTACCTGCATGGGTGGCATATACAATAATATTATATGTTGTGGCATAGGCAACTCACAGAGCGCCTCAAAATTTATTTTGTGGCATAATATATAGGTAGTTAGCTAAAAGTATCAAGGTATCAAGTATAATGCCAGCATAATAGGAAGTGTTTGGCTATGAAATTAATATGGGTTGATAGGAACCTACTGTCGAGTATGCATGTTTGAGCTACGTACATAATATTGTTGTGATATATAATACCTGATAAACAGAAAAAATAAACCACATGCTAATGGGAAAGAATGGGTTGGTACCATGTACGTATGCAGTGTATAGACTACCAATTATCGGCCAGTAGCTATCTATTATCACCAGTTTTCATAAAGTATTAAAGCCAGTTGCGCAGGGTATGCAAAGGATTACTAGAATTACAATAAGCACTTAAGAATTTTAATTAGCATAATGGCTTCTGTTGGGTGTTATATATTTTTACTGAAATGGGCTATTAACAACCAATATAACCAGAACCCACTTCAAAAATCACTCCTACAGTATTCATGAGTACCAAGAAGCCATGATAATTTAATAGTTGTTACTTTGGAGGTCATTTAAAATAAAATTATCTGTAATGTCATAATGTGTAAAGCTAAAGCCACAAGCTACTTGGCTAAAGATCCTTCATATGCGTATTCTGCAAAAATATCTAAACAATTAATGGAAGTTACAGTACAAAGTGCACTGGTTGATGATAGATATTAGAAAAGTACAGTGGCTGACATTCAATCACTATATATGGATGATAATTGATATGATAATTGATACATCACATGCTACATGTATCGGACATTATAATGACATAATAATCATGAAAATTGGTAGTTATCCATGTGATGGAAGAATGGGCTGTAGATTAGTGAAAACCAGAAGTTCACTTACTAAGATACGTACAACCATGGGAAAGAATGTTGGCAACAATCGGTAGTTTATGCTAGTATGCATCTCCTAGCAATATTTTTATGGGATACACATAAACACTGTAGGTGACATGTATAAGCAATGGCTTATACACCTGCCTATATCTTTGATCAGTCTTTGATGTCAGATGCACACATGTTTTGGTCAGACAAACAGGCTTAGTTGATCCTCAAATATCCAGTGAGCGATCTATATAATCTCCACTGTAATACTGTATTGATTAATTGTCTAGTTGCGTTGCCTCAATGACTGTATATGGTCTCCGTAGACTATCGCTGACTGCCATAAATCCAGACAAATAGATACTTCGGTACGTATATAGCTACACACTTTTCTGACATTTGTCAGATCACTCGTCAACAGTTATAATCTCCACTGTATTATGTCTATGATTATGTGTCTGCATACGAATGTACATTATCATAATCTATGTATAGCTAAATGGTGCTATAAAGTGCATGAGGCATTTACACTACGTAGCTACTGTATGGCGCAAGATTTTGATGGGTGGAAATATTGACAAATTTGACAAATTCTTTGCAACTCGACAATTTTTTTGCATTTCATCAAAATTTTACCATTCAAAGTTTTCTTTTCAAATAGCTGTTAGCATGTAAGGCTGATACAGTTTGTCAAAATTTTAGTCGTCAATTTTTCCTAATCCTAATTTGTCAAAATTTTCCACCGTCAAAATTTTCTGCTATACGGTAGCTATTATATAGCTAAGTAGCTATCTACTAGTGCTGTGAACTGGTATTGAAATAACTAGTTATAAGCCTGCATTCATTAGGAAAAGTCAATAATAGGCTATAATTATGCAAAACCGATTATTGTAAATGAAAAGAGCTGCACTTGATTCCTTTTAATGTCCATTGATTTTTACATAACAGCTGAGAGCCAATCCATCTTAATTGTGCCACTAGTGATAGCTATAAGTGATAGCATTGCTATACACAGCACATCAAACTTTGTATATATTAATTTTATGATCAAACAATAACACTTAACATACATACGTAATCATCATTGAATCTAGAATTCTGCATTGTCACGGTGTACACTCTGGCATTTCTTTTCCTTACTAATGTAGAGCTGGTCAGTGTGCTGATTAATATAGCTGTGCAATAACTGGTCAATATTCAAT
>OZ005747.1:21151805-21294305 GCA_963930835.1 Spongia lamella | reverse complement strand
AGTATATATAAAAAATTTCGCGGATCTGCGATGATTCGGTTGAAGGAAAAATTTTTATCGATAAATTTTCAAGGATGAAAGTGATAAGCATTGTAACTATACAGAGGGATATATTTGTGGGGAAACACGCATCCCTAGGGATATATGTGTGGGGAAACACGCATCCCTAGGGATATACTGTATGTGTGGGGAAACACGCATCCCTAGGGATATATGTGTGGGGAAACACGTATCCCTAGGGATATATGTGTGTGGGAAACACATATCCCTAGGGACGCGTGTTTCGCCAAAAACATGCACATAGCTAGCTAGCAATTATAATTTATACAGCAATGCATGGCTAAATGCCAATGAATGTGTTAAATATGAGCATCTAGCTATATAGCTAGCTATATACGAATCAGTCATACATGCTTGCATGCATCTAACAAAGAACTATGTTCCCATCCTATGAACTATGTTCAGTAGTTTTAACACGTGAGCGCATGCGCATGGTGAGAGATTTTCGAGTGAGAGACTTCATATGTGAGCAGACGTGAGCTATAGCTAGATATGTTTACATGCATTCATGTAACTATACACATGCATACAAGCTAAACATATGCATGCCAAGATCACAGAGGGAAACATATATCACTGATGGGAAACACGCATCCCTAGTGATATATGTGCGGGGAAACACGCATCCCTAGGGATATGTGTTCGGGAAACACGCATCACTGGGAAACACATATCACTGTGACACCGGCAAAATATATATATATACAGATATAATATATCCGTAGCGGTATATAGCTATTCAAGGTAAAAATATTTCGAAGAAGTTATGTATCCACGAAAATATTTTACCTTGAAATTAATTATCAATGAAATATTTTCTGTCGAATAATTTCCGAACTACGGTATATACTCTAATAGTACATGAGCATAATATTGAACATAATAGGTCAAAATTTTGAGCACTGTAGCATAGCATAATAGGTTAAAAATATGCATAATAGGCTGATCCCTAATTACGATATGTGACCCGATTTTGCGATCTACACACAAGAGACACAAGTAATTTGCCTAGTTTGAAATATATGTTTGGCTAGACAACCTGATATAATTATCTGTTAGCAATACATTGAATTACCAGAATGATTACAGAAATACTTTTGGCTGGCTTTTTGGTTAGAGTTACAGGGTCGCAGAGTTAGATCTTCTAATTGTTTCACTTGTGTGTAGATGGTAGGTTTCCAAAATCATGTTGCATATATTAATTGTTAAGTTAACTCATAGTTAGCGACATATATTATCGTATAAGGGTTGGATCGTGTTTAAAGTACGTATAATATTTAAGCAATTGCCGAAAACTTTCATAAAGCAAGGCACACTTGGAAGGGTTCTTCTGATTATGTTTCCTGGATACCTGTCCATAATAGACATGTCCATAATAATATTATTAATATTATAGTATTTCGTGTATAGCTACTCTTTTATGATCTTGATAATAACAGATAATAGATAATCTAGATAATAGCTATATGATCTAGATAATAGCTATATGCAGCGTAATATGAATAGGTATATTTTAGGGTGATAAGATATTTTTTCAGAGCTGGTCACATAATACATACAATTAGGCATATTTTATATCTTTTATGTACGTATGTGTGTGGACAGTTAAAGTTTCCCCACAATAGAAAGTTCCCTGAGATGCCCTTGACTCAGACTATAGTTAATTAGCTAGCTTATGTACCTGGCAAGGTTTTCGATCAGTGCACTGTCAGATTGAACAGAGTATTATAGAAACCCTTAATATTATTTTATGCTGCCCATGTTCATAGTTTTGACACACACAAGTAATGTTGTACCTATGCATGTGGCTATGCATGTAATTCTGTAAGTGCATGCCAATGCTTTAGATAATCAGCTGGCTTTAGCTAAGATATAAATTTTACTATAACATCAGACAAAAACTATTGTAGCTAAAACATGTAAATTTTCATCTGTCATTAGCTCAAGTCCAGCAGTACCACATTGTTAAGGTTTCTTGAAATTGCTTTTGTCCGCAATGTGTGTGTGTTTGTGTGTGTGTGTGTCCCTGCCAGTAACTATACTGACATGAAATAATGCCTTAATAACCGGCTAAAAAAATTCTCAATATTAAAGCTTAAATATTCATTCTTCTACAGTGTATAGCTATGTAATGGATTGGTAATCCGTACATGCTACATATAGCTAACCTTTTAAGATTGTGGCCTTCTTTGAAAGTTTCTATTGAGTCAAGCTCAACAGAGTCTTCTTTCCCCGCTGATTTTGCCAAGCCTGTTCCCTTGGCTGTGGTTTCACTAGATAGTAGATAGGGAGAGTGGGAATCTTGTTACTATTCATGTGCATCACTAATTAGCTAGATGACGAGGCATTTGGCTAACTTACGTGAGTCATGTGATTGTTTTGTCAAATTCATTGATGGAGGATGGTGGCTAAATCAAGTGGGACTAATTTTCTCACAAGAAGAAATTTCTGTAACAATAATTAAAATCAAATTGAGTAGGGCTGCAGCCCATAGCCCCACCCTTTCTGCCACCCATGGTCAAATTATGTGATGAATAGGCCTGAGCCTAATATGCTGGCATAATTGTGAGTTGCAATTTTAATGAGAGGAATTATAGAATATTCACGAGCATAATACAAGAATAATCGAAAGTTACAATGGGTAAGCTACCTATATAACATTTGTTTTTACTGTGCATGTAGGCATATATGTTTGTATCATTTTGCTATGTAGCTAGCTAGTTACTATATATGAATTTTTATCATGCATTGCTATGTGTTTCTTAGTGTTGATTGTTTAATTTGTTCACGTGACTTACTTGTGACATCATTAAAAGCTCTTAATAGCAGTGGTTTAACTTACGTACGTATACTTACATAGCTACTGCTTTCAGATGGTAAAACATCAACTTGTTTCCACTTATAATTAACTCTCCTATTGCAAGTAGCTAGCTAGTTGTGTTCTTACTTTCAATAACATAATAATTTTTAACCAGCTAAGTGTGTAGCTACGTAGCTATAGCTATTAGCACTGGCGGCAAGGGGTACAAATTTTTAAAAGTTACGTACCCATCTTAAAACATTACCGTGATTACTTTTAGGCTTTGCTATATGTACATTATGAAGTTAGATATAAGATAAGGTTTACATGTAGCTACATACGTGTATTGTTAACACACATAGCTATGTTAGTAATTATTATAAAACTGACGATTATGTTTAGCTATATGTTAGTTAATCTACCAGCCACACAATGTAGCTATGTATGTGTATACAAAGCAACAATAATTGGTTGAGGAATGTTATAGCTATATATTTACATATAAATTATACTATATATAGCAGGTAGCTAGTTAATACAACTGATTAGTTTATATAGGTATATGCATGAGTGAAGTCGACAAGATTAAACTTGAAGAGTTGTGATATTATTTGAACTGGTTGTATTTGAAGTTGATGGCAAACAAATCATCAACAATGTAGTCAGTATAGATACCCTCTAATACTCCTGCTCCTTGATCATGAGAGTGAGTAGGATACCAACAGGTTCCAACAATGTTTAGGTATGGCCATATCTCTTTTCTTTCAACAGTAAATGGCACTCTATTGTTCATTACTCCATCTTCCTCATCAACTGATACTTCACCACATAACAATTATCAAACTCACTATTATAACTATCACAGAAACTCCCTGTAGCTTTTATACTTGACTGAAGCCATGCACAGGTATCATTTTATCAATAACAGCAACATGCACTGTAAGTACATTTTAATTTTCATGCATGCAGTTGTTAAAGTTTGGTTGTATATATGCACTTACATTGCTACACATATGTATGTACATTGCTCAGAAAATTATAGACGTACGTATGTAGCTAGCTACGTACAAGTAAAATTTTGTCATGGTCGCTCCTCATGGACAGCTTCAGTGTTGTAGAATTGGGATGCAAACAAGCAGCTGGCTACAGCTAGTTAGCTGGTTTCTTAGACACATAATACATATGTAGTTATAGACTAGTATAGTGCAATTTAATTTAGTAATGCAGAAACCTCAGGTGGTGGGTATATGTATTTTGATATTAGCAATTAATAGCTATACTCTTACATCATCCTTTGTCCTTTCTTTAATGCATGGCTTCTGATGAATGACTGGAAAGGCCATAATGATCAATATGTAAATTATAAATTGATATTGTTGACAATACTTCTACATTCATGTCTATTGCCTAGTAATGCAGCATATACACATACATTCATCTATTAGCTATACGTGGCTATATATGAATGTGACAAGTGATGTATTATGGGCTATGGCATGCGTCAGAGTTTGCATAGAAATTATCTGTATTCCAATGGAAAATTCTAGAGAAACCAGAGAGAAGTTATGCCACATATTCCATTGGAACATTAACACTTTGGAAGTTGTAAGCTAATGAGTGTAACTTGAGATATATACGTAGCATGACTGTATGGAAGCATTGATCTGAGGTGTGAAAGTGAAAAGTGTTATATATTATACATACAACTTACATGCATGTATACGTACATACGTATACACAGGGGCATAGAATGCATTTTCCTTACACCTGCGCAACTGACACACATACTGTACGTATATACATCTATATAATAATTATGCAAAAGCAAAAAGCTAATGACGCTATGATACAGACTAGTCATGTTGTAACCTGTGATGTAGCAGCAACACAATTAATACAAACTACAATAGCGCTAGCTATAAATACACGTGCACTTACGTACTTGAAATTATCAAGTTACTAAACCACTTATAAAGGTGAGGCTATACATGGCAACTGGCAAGGATGGAGTAAGTGTTGTAAATTGGAATTAAGTTATGTAGCAGTAGCTAATAGTTCTGTAAACACTGAAATATGTTTTCACTGATAGCTATCAATGTTGAAGAACTTTAATACTTTTGTGTAACAAACTTCATGATTTATATAACATCATGATAATGACATTTTGGTAGTTAAAATTTTCCTGATATTGGTTATCATGACACTTAATTTTGTGAATTCATGATGAAATCACAATATTTCCCAACACTAATTAGCTACTTGTGTATTTATATAATTTTTATGATCATCTACTGATTTTAGCTGCAAGTGTATAATCATATGTATGTAGTACGTGCATGTACGTATTAGGGCTGAGCCTAATATGCTCAAAATTTTACCTAATATTCCTCCCTGCACTTCTCAAAAATTTGACCTATTATTCTTATTTTATTCCCACATCACTTATTATAATTAGCTATTCTTTTTTATTGTATCAGTGATAATAATGTCCACAATACACACAGTGATGTCGACTATTATACTAGTGAATAGGATATTGACAGTGCAGATTTTCTACAGAATTTACATGAAATGTTGCTACCTTCATGGACATTAGGGCTGCGCCTAATATGCCGGAATAATTTTGGGAATAGCTAATAGAAAGTGAGAATTATGCTGGAATAAGAGGGCAAATTTAAATTATGCTACACTATAAATCCCTTATAAACTATCTAAAGTACAAAACACTCACTTGTAAACTCTTTAGTATCTCTGATAATCAAAGTTAAAAACGCTGCTGCAAAATCTTTAACATGTGAGTTAGACTAATAGAAACTTAAACCCACAATCAAATACTTCTCGTGTCCATAACAACTTCAAATGCTGTAGAGGGCCTATTCTTGCACATTTAAGGTAATAAATGTTATGTTGTGTACTTAATAAGTAGGATATTGCAATTGTTTAAAGTTAAATGTGGGAATAATTTGGTGTTGTCTTGGTGTTGCACACACCAATTATTAAATACATATTTGAAATACATTTAGTATAATATGCAACGCAGTAGGTAAAAACAGAAAAGAAAATAAGGAAGGCTTGAAAACAGTCCAGCTCAGCACCGTTGTTACCCTATTGTATAGGTACCTTGCTTCATAATCTACCTGTCAAGGGTTCAATTCTGCTTGATTTCTTAGTTTTTAGCTCAATTTACCTAAATTTTCTAAGTATCACATATCTCAATATTTAGTATTTCAAATAATATTTGGAGTCATAATTGGTGCATCTGTGCAACACCAAGACACTACCAATAATTTAGGTAAAGGTTGGGAATAATTTTGGAATAATAGGTATGTAAAGTTTAAAAGAAATTCTCAAAAGAATAGCTAATAGGTAAAAATAAAAGCATAATAGGTGCAGCCCTAACGGACATCTTCACCATCATCATCATTAATTTTTAAACAATCTCTGGGATTATTATTCTAATTATTCTTGTATTATGCTCGTGAATGTTCTATAATTATTCTCAATAAAATTGAAACTTATTATAATTATTCTCAAAACTATGCCAGCATATTAGGCTCAGGCCTAGTATGTACGTACTAGTATTATATCCATAGCTATGTGACCCCATTTTGGAAAACCTACGTATGTAGCTACCATCTACACTTGCAAGAGACACATCAATTAATTGTAAGTAATTTGCCTAGCCTGAAATATAGTTTTGGCAATATATCCTGATATTATCTATCTGTTAGGAATACATTGAATTACCAGAATAATTGTAGAAATACTTTTGGTTGGCTTGTGCGCTAGAGTTACTGGGCCACAAAGTTAGGTATTCTTATTATTTCACTTGTGTGTAGATGGTAGGTTGTCCAAAATCAGGTCCACAAATATATGCTTATACACTGAGACTGCATGAACTGTACATGTAATGTGCTTATAATTATAATTATAATGTCGAATTGCATGTGAAAGTCATCAATGGTAGCTATACATGCATCTATCATTGCACCACCCGGGCCGCAATGCCATGTACTTATATAATTACATACCAGTCACCATGCAGACATTCATTTGTTGTGTCAGTGTCAGTTATAGCTAAAGTGAACTTGGGATATAATCTGCTTGTATGATTATGTAGCTATACGTGCATTATAGCTATATAGCTTATCAATGTCATTGTTTAGATGTAGCTACGTAGCTATAGCTACTCACTGTAATTATAACTATAACGTAGCTATATATACTAATGTAATTTTGGTAAGCTACAAGCTTCTTTGGAGTATGCATGTAGCTATTAACTAAGTGTTGTATAAGTTTGTTTGAAAGGTATGGCTTAGCTATAATAGTAGTGTTGCATCATATTAACAGGTAGGTATGAAGTTACTAACTACATACAGGTGTAGCTACGTAAATCATACTGACAGTTAGTAACATGACACAGGCACGTAGTTAGCTAATCTTGTATATAGTCTATAATTATATGTTATTAGCAATAATTGTAATAGAAAGTGCATGGCTACTGTATGTAGCTACATGGCTAAGTAGCTAGTGTATTGGCTACTGTTTGTGGATTTCATGATCTCATGAGAAAGTCTTAAGATGTAGTTAATGCATGCAGGCAGGCAGACCATTGCCATTTTCTCTTTATAATTGACTGTCATATATCACTGGAACGATATAGGAATTTCCTGCTACAGTATAGGGCATAATTTTCTATAGAATTTCCGGTAATTTAAGGAAATTCTATAGGAAATTCTGCCCTATGCTATGGAAATACTACTGAAGGAAGTTTCAATATTTTACCAGTGATATAATTTTTAATTTTACAATATACATAGCTATAACTGCATGGGCATGCAATGATACCTTAATAAGATAGCTACGTATACCTACTATTTTAACTTTCAATATATGTATATCTGGCCAGTGCATGGCCTTAGCTAAGGCAGCAAAGTAGAAGGATGTTATAATTATTGTTTATTAAAGTACGTATGTATAATAAACTACTAAATAATTGACATGCTGTATATAAATGCATGCATTGTAGCTACATATGTATACTAATTTAGGGACTTCAACTCAGGTAAGTGTGCCCTCAGCTGCAGATTATAATTACGTACATCTTGAATATACACCAGTGACCAGTTAAATAAGCTATCTAACATATGTATATAGCTACAGTACGTAGAACTACAAAATTAGTCACTTCTTTACATACGTATATCTGCCCAAATATTTGATAGTATCATTAGTGATTCATTATAATAATTACTTTCCAAACATTAACTTTTAGCTAGTATAAGAAACAAATCTACCTCCACACTTTGTTGAAAGGGTCTGCCGTCTCACTATTTATAATAGCTGCATGGTACCACCATGCGCATGCTTATTGTTTATTGCATGCTTGTGATACCTTTTGTGATGAATTAATGTTATTGTAATGATATTTACATAAGTCAGTGATCTTAATCAAGCTGTATTATTGTTTATACAGATATACTAGGCTTGTCAAACATATAGCTACCATGCACTGTAATTGCTTTATGTAGCTACCGTTAATATTCCTGGCCAGCTTTTATGACATACATAGCTACCAATACATACAAATTATAAGACACACAGCTAGCTAGCTGCACTGTTGCTTGTACACTAAGACTGAACTGTACATGTAACGTGCTTATAATTATTATAATGTCGAATTGCTTGTGAAGGTCGTCAATGGTATACATGCACCTATCATAGTACCACCCGGGCCACAATGCCATGTACGTACATACCAGCCACCATGTAGGCATTCTTATTGTGTCAGTGATGATAGTTAATGTCCATGATGCATATGTGACTGAGCCTGAGAAAAATGGTCTTATCTACACGTAAAATTTGACCTAAATGTCAGTCTTTCAAATTTAATAACTCTTTTTCATAACATAATATTTAATGCAAGTTTTATCATACATGTAGAAATTCCTAAGGAATTAAATAAAACTTACACAGTTTGTATACGTATATAACACACACAGAAAGAGATAGGTACCATAGCTAATATCAAGAGTTAATAATATATATATAGAGGAGAGTATCCTACTCCCCTATACCCCTGTAGAAGAGCGTAGCGTAAAGTGATGACGTAACATTTCCGAATTTATCCATTTCTTCCTGTATAACGAGTGACATCAACAACTGAACATGGTATCGTTAAAAATCGATTTTGCTCGATGGTTTAGCGCACAGCTTAAGTTCAGATTATCACGCTAGTTATTTATATGGTTTGCACCACGTAACTAACCCAGTACTTACTTGAAAGAGAAACGCCGTAAGTCATCGCGTAGTATGAGTTTTTGTATTGTTGCTATGGCGTCGCGTGCGCTAATTCATTGTTGCTACAGACATTTTGGGGCTTCACAAACGTCATAACACAACAACCAGTGTCGTTACGTCATCACTTTACGCTACGCTCTTCTACAGGGGTATGGGGAGTAGGATACTCTCCTCTATATATATATTATTAACTCTTGCTAATATGAATAGGTGTATTTTGTGTAGATAAGACTGCATAGTTTTCTCAGGCCCAGTCACAATATGGTGACTAGCTACATGTATTATTATTACTACAAGTGATATCTTCTAGGGAGTGACTTGAGGTGAGAATATGGCACATAGCTACATATATACGTGACTTCCCCAACAAATTCTATGCGATGCTGTACTATATACATGTGGGTATATAGTGTTATACGTAACTACCTAACCAAACACTTCCTATCATGCTGGTATTATGCTTGATGCTTTTAGCTACCTATTACAGTTAACATTATGCTGGCATAATCGGCGGGTCCCTACTCACAATATACTTTATTACTAAGTACATACAAATGGTCAAATCTTTTATTATCTGGTTGTTCAACTGCATGGGACTTTTGGCCATAGGGGACAGTTACGATTTCGCAGGCAAATATGGTAAGCTTAAACAAGCTTGCACACGGCCATACTCATGATATCAGTTTCTCTTCATGACACTTGACATTGATATTAATGTCAATAATATTGATGGAAAGTGTCATGAAGAGAAAAACTGATAAGCAGTAGTACTGTTTAACTGGTTATTATACAGCTTAATTCTTTTACATGAATAGCTAGTTAGTTATTATATTAATAGCCTTGGGGATGGATACACACACAAATAATACACATACACACATTGTGGACAAAACCAATGTCAAGAAACCCAATGCATGCTGGCTATATAGCTACTTAGTGATGTGGTTAAAAAGTGCATAGCATTGAATTCATATAAATGCATTCTATATGATGTCATAAAACTAAGCGAATTTGTACTTATTTATTTTTAAACCAGGCGCGCCTGGTTTCTTGAAATCGTTTTCGTGAAAACGTCGGTATGTGTGTGTGTGTGTGTGTTTGCGTGTGTGTGTGTGTGTGTGTGTGTGTGTGTGTGTGTGTGTGTGTGTGTGTGTGTGTGTGTGTGTGTGTGTGTGTGTGTGTGTGTGTGTGTGTGTGTGTGTGTGTGTGTTTGCGTGTGTGTGTGTGTGTGTGTGTGTGTTTGCGTGTGTGTGTGTGTGTGTGTGTGTTTGCGTGCACTGTTAAAACTGGTTTGTCGTTTTAACAAGTACCTGATGACTTAACAAGAAAAACGCATGTTAAAACTACAAATACATCTTGTCGAAGTACCTCTACAACATTAGACTTGTTATAATACAAGCGTGCTTGTAATAATGTAAACTACATTACTACGTACATCTCTTAACTATTCGCCTAGCCGCTTTGATTGGGTACGGCAGCCTCGGCGGCAGCTGATCACACGATTCTAATTCAATTCACGCGTGAAGGCAGCCTCGTTTGTATGGGGATTACTCAGCGATGCGTGTAATGGATATGTGCATGGGTATGTATCTTGATTAGTATACTTTTACTCCTCTTATAAATATATTGTATTTAATGCTTCTCTAAAAATGCCTTCATGAAGTATCCTTCTAATTAAAGCACACCGAATGCTATAGTTAATGGTTCTTTTGTGTTATCTGATCTGCCAAATATGGCATTATATTATAGGGAGTTATCTGTAGTCTTTATTTAGTATAAACTCAAGCCATTCAGGTCCTGGCTGAGAAGCAAATTGGTTAAGTATTAATTAACTGAATACATGCAGATTAAATTAAACTGACTTGCTAGCCAATTGGATACCAGCCAATCACCTAGTCTAGCATAGTGCATGTTCTGTCTAGTATCATGCACTTGTGTAATTATAGTTTTATGCATGACATCAGTATTTTATAGTTTTCGTAGTACCGTATAGCGGGAAAGTTTGGCGAATTTCACTGTTATGAGTGTTTGGCGAGGAAAAGTTTGGCAAATGGATAGATTCAACCATAAGGTAATAATTATAAGTAAAAATTTGGACGGTTTTAGTTTGGCGAATCACAGACGATTCGCCAAATTCGCCAAACTTTCCCCCGCCAAACTTTCCCGCTATACGGTATCAGTCATGACTTCTTTCAATTCTATCATTTTTCTGTTTGGGGTGCGAATCTGATATTGCTGAGTACTGTAAGTACACACACACAAACACGCACACACAACTAACATTTTTTATCACAAGTATAATGTGACAGCTGACTTTTGTGTGAATTATGTATATGACAAATGAGCTTTGTGTATGTATGCAGCAGCTGGGCCATGTGTGATAATAATAATTATTATTATTATTGTAAGACATTTATGCAAGGAATTGTATAGAAACTAACTTGGCTATTTCATAAGACCACTTGGTGAAATATTAATATTATAAACAAAAGAGTGTGTACAGAATGTACGTACTAGTACAGTACTTGAGTATTTGTTGTGCTCTATCTTCTCATAGAAGAGCTTATGTACTTGTGCTTAAGTACTTTGAAATGTACTTGTCCCCATGCGACTTGAGAGGGAACATTTGTTGTTGTTTGTGGTTACTTGTATGGGACGGAAGGATAGCTGTCAAAGCCTCACGGGAAGTATCAATATCACACAAAGATGCCATCGTTTTGATTATGATAAAATTTTGTTCTTATTGGTTTAGTACGATTAAAATTAGTTTTACCATATTCTCAAAAGTTTTCACAAACTGCATGATACTAGACAGACCAGATTGATATTGTTGATAGTGCTCCTTTGTATTAGGGCTGCACCGAGTACTGGCATCGGTATCGGTATCGAACCAATACCAGCATTTTTTGGTGGTATCGGAATTGGTAAAGCATGTTATACAAGTAGCAATTCTGTTGTTGATACCTTATATGTACTATTACAATAAATATTTTTAAGTGTTTTAGTTAAATGACAACTTATGATTGTACACTGTGGAGTGCTTTCATGTATCAGTATCAGTACTTGTACTTGTAAATACATTTAATAGCAGTACTTGGTACTTGAAGTTTCAGTAAAACTTGGAATCGGTGTAGCCCTACTTTGTATATTATATAATGCCAGTTCTGGGGAGCACCACCTACTCAAATCTGCCTATAGTAGTCTCAATAATTAATAACTATTGCATTTGGATACTTTGTACTCTTTAGAAGTTATATCTGTACTGCAGAAAAAGACTACAGGATAAAAGGATACAGTACACAGTAACAATGGTGCGTATATCATTAGAATGCACATGTGTATTACCTAATTTACTGTTAAGTCCAAAATTTTCATGGGATGAATTTTACAAACCAAGTCAGTTTATGGTGTTAAAAGGATTCATTACTACCCCATCAATATAAGAGAGAGAGAGTATCCAACTTCTTATACTCTCCTTAGAACACACATAAGTACTAGAAATTATCATGATCCACATGTACATTAACATGCACAAATGTAATAATAATGTCTTAACGTTAACTATGGTCTTGTCACAATAATTCATTGTAGCCAGAAGGCCCAGAACCTCTAGATGGATAATGGAAATTAGAACATTGTTTCAATTAATGCACACCTCTTCTAAGAAATTTAGGTGCCTACAAATGATATCTTTAGTTATAGTAAGGTAGGGTTGGGCAATATTACGATATTACTGTGAACAGACGATATCAAGTGCCACAATAATCGATATCGAAGAATTTTTTGATTCCGAAATATTGTTATCGTGATAATATCACCAATATTGTAGAAATTGTAAGGTTTGTCATTCAAAAATAGATTTTCTTAACATCAATACAACCACATGCTCAAAATTTCAGTGGTTGGAAGTACAGTTATTGCCACTTTACTTGATATTGTCATATTTACAGTAACCGTGATATTTCAGGTGACAATTATCATAGATAAAATTCTCAATATCGCCCATCCCTATAGTAAGGAAGTGCGAGCACTTTACCAGTAAAGAATTGTAACTACGTAGCACTTGAAATACGCATGCACACAAGTTCTTAGAGTGGAATTCCCCTTTTTAAACCAGGCACACACCAGCCTTTAAACCAGGCACGCACGTTGTCCGGAAGGTCTGTATGTGCGTGTGTGTATGCCCCTTGGGTTATTAAAAACCATTTAAACAAGTCCTACTGCTTTTCGGTTTCTTTTATGTGACACTTGATATCAATATTATTGATGGGTGGGGCCTTAGCAATGAAGTGTGTTGTGAGGAGTCTTTAAAATATTATGCTTATCTTTTGTTGGTAGGGAAATATTTGGCGAATTTGGATTTAATAGTTAGGACACTAAGTTGGTAAGAAAGTATTGGCAGGTAAAATATTGGCAAATGGCAATCAATTCGCCAATATTTTCCCCCACTGCATAATTACGCTATACGGTATTATGGTATACCAGTTTCAGACTTATGGTTTTTGTTAGGATTTTTTCCTGTGACAGACTGTTATGTATTTCTCTGCTAAATATAATTTAACAGCCACAGTCAGGTCATGAAATATTTAGGCTTGTTACATCAGATAATGTTCATAGACCACTTGCTGGAATGCAGTATATACGTACGTATATAGGCAAGTTCATGTGTTTTGGTTCATGTGTTTATGTTTTTTTATTGAGTACATGTTTGTTTCCCCGACTTTTAGTATCCACTCAGCTCTCTGCTATTAAACATCATGGACCTCTCCAGGTCAAATTGATACATTGCAATAATTTGGTACGTATTTGATCTGTGCCTAGTGTATATATAATTTTGTGTGCTTCACGTAGATGTCTTCTGATCTTCTGAAAGATGATAATACCCAACAACAGTTTGAGATGACACATTTCACATTGACTCATTTAATATCATCATAATTATTGTGTGTATTTTATTGTCATTGGTACAGTTAACTTACCAGGGCTGGGGACTACCCCCATTACATATTGACTAATAGTAAATAGCTAGATGGATGATTTGAGGAATAATGTTATGCCGTGACTACGATAAGGGGAAGTTTTATTATGCGCAAGATTACTAATGAAATCCGGACATAAGCAAGTTTCGCGCGAGCGGATTTTGGCTTAGTTACCAGCTCGTAGTGCATGGACCGTCAAATGAAGTCTCCCGTTTATTGGCTGATAAATGCCAGCTATTTGGTGTCCACAGAATGAGAGAAGTATTGCCTCTTTAAACGACTAAGGATACTTAAAGGAATTGAAGAAGGAGACTTGAAGTTGCTGCACTAAGGAGAGTCGAGACAAAGCAAGGAGACGAAGGTTTTTGGAATGGTCTCAACCCGAAGGAAATTTTACACGGAGAAAGAGTAACTGAATTGTGTTAAGTGTTCTGGCTTGTAAATTAGTACCTTCTAATTATCCCTTTTATGCGCCTCTCGAAAATTTTAAGAGGCGCATGAAAGGTCACTAACCTTATAAACACGCTATGCTTTTGTGCACGCTTCCTAAACGTGATATTCTGTAATTGTGTGTGTGCTTATATTGTTTTAGGGGAAGGCCAGGCAGGTAGTGTCCAGTAGCGACAGGCAGCTGACTGCTTTAATAGGATGTTTGACAGTTTCAATGACAATGCGCTCAGCAACTGGAAGGCCAATTGGCTGAGTTGCAGGGTAACTACTATTGTTTTTACCAGTATTTCTGTATATTTTATCTGTATATACAGTGATATATAGAGGGCACAATTTTCCAAAGACTCTAATGGATCAAGGAGGAACTTCTAATCGTAAAAGAAATCTTCCTCTATTATGAAATGTAAGGGTTAATACTTCTGCTGTATTGTCACTTAACTTTGTATATGAATTGTGCAAATCAAGGTCCAGAAATCTAATTACGCCCACAATGCATGGGAGCCATGTAACCATGTTCACTACTGTTAATGCTGCTGAGTTCTGATCAACTACTTCGTAAATCCAACTGGTATGTGGCTATTATGTATTTTCAACATTTATCATTATGTCTTTAGATAAGATGGCCCCTGTAACTGCTTGTCTAGTCAAAATCTTAGACAGAAACTACGTACAGGTATGCTAAAGCTTTCAATATTCTACGCATTATAGTTGACATTTAACTTATAGAACTAACTGAAAAACCAAAGTTTCATATTGGGTATACGGATGAAGAAAAGGACATACAAAGGACTCCATTGGGGCGTATCGGTGAAGAAGTCCAGCTGGCTATTTTACAACTGTGATATCTAGCCACAATCTTAGACAGAAAACTTGCCAACAAAAATAGTGAAAACATCTTAAATTAAAGGTACGTATGCTAAAAGCCTTCAAAATTCTACGTATTGATGACATATTCAACTTATAGAACTTACTGAAAATCCAGCACATGCCAAAGCTCCATATTGGGTATACAAGTGATGCAAAGGACTCCATTGGGGCATATTGGTGAAGAAGTCCAGCTGGCTATTGTACAACTGTGATCATAGACTTACTGACCAGCTATGCCTTTATAACAACTGCTGTAGGCAGAATGCTGGGCCAAGGATGGAAGCAGCAGCCAGCACTATTGAACCTTCAATAATTTTGTATCTGCATTTAATTTGGAACTGCATTTTATTGTATGTACAACAATAACAGTATTGTTATTATAGCAAAAACCCTGTAGCAATAACGTGACAAATATAGTTATAGCATGCAAAAGTGTACCTGTAATTTTAACAAGCCCAGGACTTGTTAAATAAAGGACAATCAAACAACAAGCATAAGCCTGTTAAAATAACAGGATTGTTTTAACAGTGTGTGTGTGTGTGTGTGTGTGTGTTTGCGTGTGTGTCCGCCCCCAGGCTATTAAAAACTATTCACGTGAAATGAAGCCTGAATAACCAATCAAATAAGTCCTTCTACTTTTGTATGACACTTGCTATCGATATTACTGATGGGCGGGGCCTTAGTAACGAAGCGCGTCGTGAGTAACTGCCGAATAAGAACAAGGTAATGCAGTGTTAGCCGTTCATTCCATAGTAAAAGCCGTTTGAACAGCTGTACATTACTAACAAGACAGAACGCTTCAGTTTTGAAAGTGGGCGTGCCGTGCGGGTTGCGGAGCTTATAATACACGAGGTGTACGACAGGATTCCGAATCTCGTCGATGGCTGCCAAGATTCTGGAATCTTAACTTTCATTAATATTCTTGTAAAACTTTGTATTTATCCGTATATTGTTAATCACGTGATGTGGATAGCCTTATTTGGTATACAGGAATCTTTAGAATCAGGTCAGGAATCTTGGAATCAAGCCAGGAATCTAGGAATCCTGCCAAGATTCCAAAAGATTCCGAATCACGTCGAAGAAAATTCATCAATCTCGTTACGCGAAGACATTCATCCCGTGACATTAACCGGAATTGTTCGTGACGCGAATGTTGCATAATACCAGGCTTGCACGTGAAAAACCACACGCGCCAACTTTAAACACGTGTAACGTTAGGCTGTGAAGAGCCAGATATACCACGGTAGCAATGAGCGAAAAATCCTACCCCTGTACTGTGGTAGGTTGTTGTAATCATTACACTAATTTACGGAGCTTAAGGCAGCATCTTAAAACCGTTCATGGCCAAGGCGATGTTGTCAAAGTTGGACGTTTTTCGTGCATGGAGTGTGGCCAGAGCTTCTACCACGCTATTAAGTTAGCAGAACACTGTGACAACCAACATGGCAAAGCAAGTGAGTAGATCCTGACCATTGTTACATAGCTATGTTGCAACAATTAATTAAAAATAATATTCAGAAATAGAAATAAAAGTATTTCCAAGTTGGCTAACATTCACATCTTGGAAGGAAGAAGAGGAGTGAAGAACATATTCTTTCTTTTTCCAGCCAAAGGGAGCAGTAGAGTCTACCACAACAAGCGACAATGGTAAAATGCAAAGTCACTGTACATGTATAACTGCACCTTGTTACTGAGCTGAACTGAGTACTTCCTGTAGATGCCGACTCCTCCACACGCACTGTAACATATGTTTGCTGCAGGGACGGCAACAAAAGAGGTCACATAGGGCCTACTAAAACTGGCAAAACAAGAATGGGCAAGCACTCTCGAAAAATGGATAATTTTTGTACAGCCAGAATGATAGCAACTGTACACAACACAACTGGGAGAGTAGAAGTTAAATACATTCAGTCCCATACAAACCATGAACTAGGGGTCAGTGAATATAGAAACCTTCCATTGCCTAATTCCATTAAAGAGGACATCCAACAGCAATTTGCTGCGGGTATCACAATTGAACGTATAATGGACAGTAAGCATTCACCATATAAATATGCACAATAGTATGTTTACTTATCTTAGATATTAGGGGAACAGTTGGCAAAAGGTCAGAACGTAATTCATTTTTAGCTGAAGCCAGTAGGCAACAGTTTATTACACGACAAGACTGCAGGTTTACTTTTTAACAAAAACTGCCATAATTATTAATTCACATAATATTTTTACCTGTAGAAATGTTTGTCAGAAAGTCCGTAGTTTTACCAATCACCGGCACATGAATGATGCAATTTCTGTCAATAGAATAGTCGAAGAACTAAAATTGGAAACACCATCTCCAGTTTTACTCTACAAACCTCAAGGAATCAATGATCCAAACTTTCCATATTTGCTAAAGGATACGTTTTTACTGGTCCTTATGACAGATTTTCAAGCATCCATATTTGAAATGTTCAGCTCAAAGATAGTCTGTATTGATGCAACACATAAAACAAACCAGTATCGGTTCAAGTTGATCACACTCATTGTACCTGATGAATACCATAATGGTAGTATTTGCCAAGTGTAAATATATAGCTCATTATATTATTACACAGGTCAGCCAGTAGCTTGGGCAATATCTGACAAGGAGGATGCTGTTACTCTAGAAGCTTTGTGGAATGTGATACACACAAGGTGTCCAACTGCCATTGTATCTACGTTAATGTCAGATGATGGTAATAGCTATTAATGCAACTGCACTATGTTTTACCTTTTGTCATTGCAGATTCAGCTGGTGCTATAGCCTGTTCTCATGTATATCCAGAGGTTCGACATATCCTATGTAGGTGGCACGTTGACAGGTAAATATTTACAGCAAGTATTGTTGAAACACCAATAGCTACTGTACAAACACAACTACAATGAAATAGGTATTTAACTTGGGGAAATCCCTAGGCTTTTCCCAACCAGTATTGGGTGTACTACATATATATGTATTGTGTGTGTACGTATGCATGCGTGACATATAATACATATACACTGTGTACGTACTAGTGCTTAAACAAATGTACTGGATTTGAGTGAACATTTGAAGGTTCCAAGCTTCGAATGGTGAAATGTTGACAAAATTTTTAGTTATGTAATAAGCAGCCTATTTTACCTAAGTCAGTTACATGCATGGTATACTGTATTACATGTATCATTACATACATATACAGAGCATGGCAAAGGAAGTTGCACAGTGTAGTCAGCAACAGTGAGAGTCGAGCAGAGTTATATGCTTGTCTGTGGTTATTAATTAGTGAACGAGAGGTTGATAAATTTCTAAAAAATGAGAACAATTTCTTATCTTATTGGAATGAGAAAGAAGAGCAGTTTGTAAAATATTACACAGAAGAATACAAAGATCGAGCTGGTATGTCTAATTAAAATCATAGTATAGCTATGCATGTACTATACTACTGTAGAAAAGTGGGCACTTTGCTATCGGCATTTTGATCACCAAGAGGTTGACACAAATATGTTGGTAGAAAGGCAAGCATACTATATGATAATTAATTAAACCATTGCCAATTACATCCAAACAGTTTTCACAACAAACTCAAAACCAACCCTCGATATCTAGACCATCATATTAATCGTCGATGTGATGACTTAATCCAAGTGCTAATGAAAATTGAGGAAGATTGCTTTTATGAACGCATGCGGAAGGAAGTGATGTTAAGACCAGAGGATGCTTCATTAAAGCAAGAAGGCCATGAGAGACATTCTAAAGGAGAGAATATTGATGAGTCAGCAATCAAAGTTGGTTTGTCGTTGGTATCAAATGTCATAATACAGATTTTTAGATTGTCAAACACAACTACTATCAAGTTAACTCCAGCACTGGGAAAGAGATATACAATGTTTACTTAACTGTGTGTACATGCTCTCAGAAGCCTAAGTGCATTCCCCAGTGTACCCAGTCTACTTGTGATTACCTATGCCGTCACATGATCACATGCACTTGTATTGATTACATTCAGGGGCATTTGTGCAAACACTGTCACAAGGTAAAAAAGATATTGCTGGGTCTACATTATAATAATTATAGTCTGGTTTCCAGGTCAACATATTGCATAAAAGTACCTTAGAGAAGGATGAAAATCATGTCAGTGATTCCAGTATCGATCCCGTACACAGTACTGGTGAAGTGGATATGGATAACTCAGGTGAATTGGATACCATACACTGTCAGCTATAAAGTGACTTTGCACTCAGTATGGATGCCACTGGTAATGAAGATGATGACTAGACCACAACACTACAGGAGCAGAATGATGACAGTGACACTGATAACACAACTGAAGATGATGGAACTGCATCTCAACCTAGAAAAAGTTCAGGTATAGAATATATTGTAATTTACCAGCAAAAGAAAATGTGCCCGTTATCACATATATTGTAGAATGACTTCAATAAAATCACACCATAGTGAATCCCACAAAGCTTTAGCTATTCCTCTTAGCAAAGCTCAATTTAACATTTCCACTATATCATATAGTCATGTCATTGTCCAATGATACAATTGTACAACAGATATAGCTGGAAGGAAGAAAGCTATTCAACTGTATTTGGAAAAAATCAAGGATACAATAGACGAAGTCGATGATCTGCACACATTAGATCGAATTCTAGCATTACTAATGCAAGCTGACACTAGTACTAGAGCATTAGAAACAGACATCAGGATTAAGGAATTTGATAGGAAGGATCACTTCCCACCTGCACAAAAGAACGAAGTACAACTACGTTTCAAGAAGACATGTGGGAATCCAGGACGGAAGAAGAAATATACACCATTAAGGTAAAAACTTGGCAATTAGCTATAAAATTTTAGTAACCTATATCTTAAAAAGTCAACCTAGCCAGCAAGTAAGAGATACCCTTTGGGATAAAATAGAAAACAATGAAGCAATTGAGTAAGTGATGTAATGTTCACAGGGGTAACAAATAAAACTTTACGTACGTGCATACAAACCAGTGTTACTCTTCACTCAATCTCAGGTTACTAAAGGAAAACACCTGTGATGGAGATAAAGAGGCAATGAAAAACAGTTCTGAAAAACGAACTGTAAATGATGGTATGTATATAGATGCAAATACACAAGTGTAACATGTGCGCACCAACCACAAGTAGGCTTGAAACGACGAAAACGTTGTCAGGTTTGTGAGGGATGCCGAAGAGACGACTGTGGTGATTGTTCTAATTGCCGGGACATGATAAAATTTGGTGGTCCTGGAAGAAAGAAGAAAGCGTGTATACAACGCAGATGTAAGGGTGTAGGTGAGAATAAAACAAACAAAATTCACAAAGTCATATGGTTATATGTGTGACATACAGCAGTGGATAATCCCCTGAGAGAACTAAGGGATAATCATTTAGAGGTATACCTGATTGTACCTTGTATATGCATAAAATCTTTTACTTGGTTAGATACAAGAGGAAAACGGAACTACTACTTGTGATTCTTGTGAGTATAAGGTAATGAATTCCTTGATTAAATTATTTGTAAATTCTAGCACCAAACAAAGTGTGGATTGACGGGTCAATTTTTCTTGAAACATTAGGAAGAGGCATTAAAGTTACCCTTGGTGATGGAAATTGCCTCTTTCGATCACTGTCGACTATTATTTGTGGCAGTGAAGACAATCATCAGTTTATTCGTAGAACACTGGCAACATTTTGCTTCCACAACAAAAAGGTGTTTCAACGTTTCTGCCATCCAATACCAATTGAGCAACATATCAATGGCATGAAGCTGGACAGAGTGTGGGGCACAGATCTAGAGATCCATGCAGCCGCATCACTTTGGCAAGTCAATATTTATGTGTGCCAGGCAAATATTTCCAATTCTTCATACTCCTGGATTTGTTTTAAGCCACTGCCAACATCAGAGATAGTGTGCCCTGACGAATGTCAACAATTACCACGCCCACCAGGAGTATTACACTTTGAGCTTTTTTATGCATCAAGGTGTCATTATGATGTCATAATTGCAGCTGATGGCCATGTTCCTGACTATCCACCAATTATGCCAACATTAGAAGAAACATACATAACTTTATAGTTGAACTACACTGAAGCACCGTTTCCGTATAAATGTATACTTCATATTTTGTATTAGAGTGCATTATTTAGAACTACACTCACCATTCTTAGATCACTGATCTATCAATGTATTAAGAGTAATCTTCACTAGTCTACTCCGTTCACAGAGTGTTGCTGTCGGCCTGTATTAGTCTATAAAGTACTAGACATTACGTAATGTGCGTCCAACGAGAATTTTCGGTTAGTCACACGGGATGAATGTCTTCGCATAACGAGATTGAAATTCATAGTGTCGGACCCCTCGATAATACAAGACTAGCCTATAGTGTTACAGTAAGAATTTCGGCTTAAAACAACTTTACACTACTTTTATCACTAAAGTACTGGAGTATAAAGCTGGTTTAAACAAAAGAATTAAATTTGTATGCGTTGCTATATGCTCCTTAGTGATGAGTCTTTGCTCACATGACTTACTCGTGACGTCATTAATTACTATTACAATACACTGAATAGCAGTTGATTAACAGTGGTTTAACTTACACATCGCCTGGTTTTTATATGGTAGAACATTGGAATCCTCATCTAATCAAAGACATTATCATCCTTGAGCGAGTTCAATGTCGCTCAACCAAATACATCTTAAATGACTTTTCCTCTAATTATAAATGCCGTTTGTCAAGACTAAACCTGCTCCCTCTAATGTATATGTTCAATTACTATGATATCCTCTTTTTCATTAAGCATTTAAAACATCCTTCTAGTCACTTTGATATCTCTCAATATGTAACATTCAGTCATGGTAGCACAAGATCTGCATCTTACAACAAGTTAAATATTCAGCAAACAACTTACTCCGCAACTCCTATTTCTGTCGACTACCAAGAATTTGAAACTCCTTACCACCCATGGATCTCAATAAACCCCTCACTATGCTTAAATCATTAATTGTCAAAACATTTTGGGATCATTTTATGATTAACTTTAGCCCAGAAAATCCATGTACTTATTATTTTGTCTGTCCATGTCGAAACTGTTATCCAAACTTTCAAATTATCAACTTCAGTACTGTATAATTTATTAACTAATAAATTAATGTTTTTGTAATTACATAACTAATAGGGCTACTGGTACGAGTTACCATTAGACCCTCAGTCTCTTTGTACTGTAAAGTATAATAATAATAATAATAATTAATAATAATAATAACATCAACTTGTTTATGTCTGTGGTTTATGTCTGAGACTCATTTATTTTAAGGTATTGTGATCACATGATGTAGTAAAGCCAATATCAGTATTTAATTCAGTGGGTGGGAATATCACTACTGATGATTAGCCCTGCGTCGATTATGCCAGCATAATTTTTAGCATAATAGGTGTGCTAAAGCATCAAGCATAATGCCAGCATAATAGGTAAAATTTATGGCGCAGGGCGCAAACTACATAATTAAAACCTACTCGTGCCATTTATACAGTCTAAAAATTATAATATACACTCACCCCCAATGTCATTCAACAGCAGAAATTCACAAGGCATAGCTTCTATGCTTCTACAACTCCTTCATAGTCGCTATGCCTTAGGCACCTCTAAAATTAATTATAATAACTTTTAAAAGCTCTTATACCACTGGCATGTGGCAGATCAGAATTTATGCTGTACGTAGAGGTAACTGGAGGTTCATAAACAAGTGAGCTTTATGCTGTAGAAATATATATTAAACTGTGTATTGTTAGTATATGTAATAGGATGGGGTGCTGTAGTATTTGGAATTAATTGCACGAGTAATGCAGGCAAAAAATTGTAATGGTGCGAAGCGAAGCCGAGCACTATTACAGTTTTCTGCCTGCATTACGAGTGCAATTAATCCAAATACTACAGCAACCCATACTGTTACAAATTAATCTAACATGTTTTGGTTTTAGTGTAACTTGGTGTGCTATATAGTGAAGATGTGGTGATTTAACATGTGCCACTGAAACTGACAAAATATTACAAGCGTTGGCAACAGTATACTGGTGTAGTATCCATGTGTAGTGGCTGTGTCTTTGAAATGCCGTTGCCTGATAGTATCGCTAATAACTGATATCCCAGAACTTGCTGGCGAGCTTGTTGGGATGTTTTTGTCGGCTGCCCATTAATTAGTGAAACAAGAAGAAAAGTGGTTAGTACAGGCCTGTTTGAGCAGTTGAGAAATTAAAAGGAAGCTGAAAGTGAATTTAGTAATTGTAATTATTGTATACCAGTGACAACAATTTGTAATTGTAATGTCAACAAATTAGCCAATTAGAGGCTTATTACAGTTTTTGTTTGAGCAAGGTATCAAAAAAGTGTAATAGCATTTCTATTGGCTATTTACTGTAGTATTACAAAATAATACATACGAGCTGTATCGGGTGTAAACTGTAATACATGTTGGATTAGTAGCATAATTGATTGCGGAGTAGCATAAAATCTAGCATAATAGGCACAAAATTGGAGCAATTCCAAAAAGCATAATAGGCAATTTTCAGAGCATAATAGACGCAGCCCTACTAATGATGTCAATGAAGCTGTTGATGATGAGAATGATAGGGAGGAATATATATGGTGAAACTAGTCCATTGATTGGTATAAGTCACTCTAGTCAGCCAAAGACAAGAGATCATCAAAAGCCACAACAAATGAGTAACCTCAGGACACTCTTATGATTCAATTGAAGAATCTCAAGCACTGTTAGCAGAAGACAGCGATGAAGACACTACCACACCAAAAACTGCTTCATCATCTTGGTTTAGTAAATTAAATTCTCTGTTCGTTCAGTGATTGGTTATCATATTAACCTTGGGTCAGGAATAGACAATCTGTTGTTACAGTGTTACTACATTTTCCGAAATATTCCGTCCACATCCTGGTCCTTGTAATAACCATACTAACTGACAAAATTTATTTTACAGACTTCAAATTTACAGGATTAGTAGAACAAACATCACTTCATCATGGCTAAAAATTTCAGCTTTATGTAGCATTCTATATGCATTAAAGTGGCAAATTTGCATGATAATTGGAAGTGTGAACTAGGCTGGTTTTCGCTCGGACAGTCACATATTTGCTTGTGATTTTAATCTTAAGTGTTTAGTTTAAGATTTGCAGCAGCGCTTTTTATCAGGGAAATAACAATGACATTAAATTTTACTTTACACATCTTGATGATCCTAATAGCTATAGCTACTAGCTACAGCTTGTAGCTATATATGGACGAGGGCACTGTTTTTTAACATAACACCCCGGTTCTCTTAAACTGGCATCTTTTATCTGGATTGAGATTTAATTTTGTACAAATTTGCATGCCGGTGTGCAAATTTGACCCTTTTTATAATTGTAACTCTAATGTTGTAGAAATTTGCATACTTGTTTCCAAATGATCCAGATATGTAATTTAATTTTATGCAACTATCAAGATTATACAGTTGTTTGTGTGAGGCCAATTGCAAGGCAGTGAGGCTATGTAAAGTATGCAAACATGGAGGGTTTTTGCAGAGCCAGTTACATTTGATGAGCAAGGTAGACAATAATCCAGGGACCCAGTCAGATCTAATAAGTACGTACATAAGTTGTAATATTTGCATGTGTAGCTGTGAGCAGTTATCCAAGTGTGTTTCCTTGCATGACGTCTAATAGAAGATTCATATCAATATAACAAACTCCAATATAGCTATTTGAAAGAAAATAGGAGGTCACAAATGCATGCTTCATTTTCAATATATCTGACTGTGCAAGGAAGTAATTGTACATAAAATGTTTCATATATTATATGTAGCTATTTGGAAATAATAATATTTGTGATGATATAATACCTTAATCCAACTGCAGCAAAGGCATATTGTTGTATGTATGTATGGCGAATGGCTATATAGCTAAGTGGAATTTCCTTATTCACAGATTCAGGATTACTGTCATAAAAGCCTGCTCTGTAACTCTTTCAGTGAAATAGAATTATGACTGAAGGTTAGCTATGTACATAAATGGCAAGTAGCTATGTTTGTCAAAACCAGCTGTGTAAATTTTGTTGATAATAATAACAGTATAATGTCTGGGTATCTATATTATGGAACATTGGGTTTATTATTTTGATGGCATAGCTATAGCTACTGAAATATATATAGCCAGGTCTGGCATTCTATTAACAATTTCAACTTTTATCAACATGTTATTATAATGCTGATTATTATGTCTGAATTACTTCAATATACCTTATATGTCAAAACATTCGAGGGGGAAAATTGTCGTGGTTTTTAGCAAAATGTGAACGTTTTACCATTGAAACTTTTCAATTAGAAAATAACTACCGTTTGCAGTGAAGTCGTTCTCCAATCACAGGTGTCCAATTGTCTTGATACACATGATAACCATGGAAGAACTGTCGGTTTCAAATTCGGCTTCAGCCATGCACCCAGTGCGTGTGTTAAACTTTATTCCAATTTGTGCACACTCTAATATCCATATTGCAGAGGCGTGCGTGGGCTTTAAGGCTGCAAATCGCAAAAGATTTCCCTACATAATGCACATTGTTGATGAATTGCAAAAAAATTCCCTTGAATGTTTTGACGTTTATGGTACATACGTAGCTACGTACATATGTATGTGTTTATTTTACCATGATCACTTACGTTAAATTGAAGAGAAGTTGCAGCCATCTTAGGCTTAGGTATGGTTGTTTGAAATTAGCAATTTGTAATGTTTACATAATAAGTTTATAACTATGTACACTGAAAAGTTGTAAGTGTTGTAAGTATTTATAAAAATGTCCACTGTCTATTAGCTATGATGAAGTCTTTTATGGACATAGCTAATTTTAAGAATGTGATTAATATTGTGCCTAAAGTTGGCTTTTTAGAATATAGATCGATAGCTATCCATTTAGTGCCTTTGCATGCTAATGATGAGAGATTACAAGTTAAGGTTAGGATTTTGTATATAATATACATCATCGGATTTTGTTTTAAAATTGTTTTTAAAACCAGGTCACCATGATACTAGTCTGGTACAGCTAGACTCATTTGCGTAAGCGGAGGGGGTCTGGTGACATACACAGGCATCACTTTTGCATCTGGAATGTAATTAAGCATATTACAATACTAGACAGATGCTTGGACAAATGCTAGCAGCATTGCTGAGGCATGCATGCAATACTTGGCACATCACATGTAATACTAGGTGTTTCCTGTTGCTTCAGCCCTGGTTCCAAAGTAGAATAGACTAAAAGCGGCTGAGAAGCTGGAATTAATGTGGCCACTGAAAACCCAACTACTTTAAAATCATTCATTATGATAATTAGCATAGCTGATTAATATACCGCATAGCCTAATTTTCTCAAGGGTTAAAATTATTGTAGAATGGTGAATTTATGTTTCGTGGATAAATTTGCAAAAGCACTGCATCGTAGTATACAATTTTCAAGGCTGGCAGTAGATCAGAAGTTATCAAAATTAATAATGATCAGATGTTGTGTAATGATAATAATGTTGTTGATGATGATGATGTAATATACGTAGTATCAGTGCATATAATTATCTCATTAACCCTGGGGGTTAATGAGATATTAATGACGTATATATATATATGCACTGATATCAGTGAGTATAATATTATCTCGTTAAGATTCCATGCACAGCCAATAATATATCATACATTGGAATTCTAAGGTGTGAGTGCGTTACATGAAATTCTGTATTGTCTACAACAGCTACATCATTAATGATAATAAAAATACTGTTACAGTAAGTAGCCAATTATACACGAGCATATGTAGCAACATATGTACATAGGAATTAACTACTGTACTCTTACAATTGTTTAACTTTCTCAATAATGTCTTCTATAGTGTCAGCTGAAATTTCATCAACTTGTTTGAGTGTATCAAGCAGTGTTGACCACACCTTTGGACCAGCATTAGCACCATTATTAGTTGTCAGCCAGTCTTTGAAGAACACTCTACAGCATTGTTTTGGATCATCTCTTTCTTTGTCTTTTATGGCGTCTATGGTAGCAAGATCATAAAGAAAAGCTTCAGCAATGTACTCCCATTTATTCATAATCTTAGGAATCACAATTTTCGTCAGATGAAACATCTCAGGCTCTACATGTGAGATAACATCATTGTCATTAAAATTAAACATACATAAGTAGCTACGTAACTTACTTTTATTGAATATTTTGTAATCACTACTAGTATTGGGTGAAGTAGTAGCAGTATTTTCTGATGTCACTGTAAAAATATGTATGTAGTTATTTATGTGCTTAAGTAGCTATATCTACCAACTAGACATGTATATAGTGCATAGCTAAATCTTATAGAAAAATTCTATTAACTATTGTTTTAACTTTTGAAACACTTATATACATATGTATATATCTGAACCGGAGAAAAAGATTCTAATGTAAATTTAAATGTATGTATCACATCATGTATGCTTTGTTGTGTTTGTGCTACGTATTCCAAAACTGTAAATTCATTTATTTTAGTTTAAATATTGCATACAGATAAAAGTCATGGCATTTCAATATGTATGCAGTTTTTCCGGTCTGGTCACTTATACATATTAACACACACACACACACACACACACACACACACACACACACACACACACACACACACACACACACACACACACACACACACACACACACACACACACACACACACACACACACACACACACACACACACACACACACACACACAACTATACAGCTAACAGCTAAACAACAAGTCAAAGTATTATTAAGAGCAAATTTTATTCACATATTATATACCCGCAGCAGTGACTGAGTCAACAACTTCTTCTGTTGCTGAAAATATACACATAGTGAATAAATTATTAAACAATGATTATAATGCAAACCTTGATCATGAAAAAGATCAAAATAATAATCATCAGGCACAGGTTTATCTTCTGTAGGACAATATTGATACTCTTTATCGCATACCAGTTGTAACTCAACATGGAGCTTGTGGCAATCCTTGTAGTAACATGGGACATAAGCTATTGGCTTTGTTGAAGCTTGCATGAAATCATTCATCAACAGCTCAAGCTTGGACTGGAGATACTGGAACAATTGATAACGATGCTCAGCAGATGAATCTTTTCCATGTAGCATAAAGGATAATTGTATGCTACACATCTCTTCTTGTAGGCTGACACAGTATTGCTGCTTACGATCAAGTACAATCTTCACTTTCCCCTTCCTCAACCTATAAGGTATATACGTCATAAATAAAATAGTTAATATTATACTGTAACATACCATATCAAATCTTCACGTTTCTCCTCGTTTCTGTTAATGCACATGGCAAGAACTTGATTGAACAACATTGGTGGCAAGAACAGATCAGGGAAATGAAAATATATAACCCTGACATTTTCGTCATCTTTATCAGGTAGCCTTTTTTGGTCTTTTTCGTCATCAGGGAGCAAGGAAGGAACAATATACAGTCCTTTTTCCTTTGTAATAATCTTGACTTCTGTATCCAAAATCTTAGTGTTAGGGCTAATTTGTGCCAAGAACCCAAACCATTTCATTAGATCTGTAGCTTCATTTTGCTGTATTTGGTATCCTGTATCTCCTGTATCTCCTGAATCATTGAAACAACCTAACATGTATGAGAGAAAGCTTTCAAGTAGAATGCCCCTTTGCTTCAGATTATAACAGGAAATATCACGACCATTTCCCGTATCTTTGTAAGGATGGGCTATGAGCACATATGACAACAATTTAGTCAGCCAGTGCGGAGACAAAATGACAAGCTTTTTCAAGCTTTCAATGGCTGCAAAATTCAGCACAGTTCCATTATGGTGGAAGTATTCAACAGCATAAGTAAACTCTTTACTATCGATAGCAGCAAGAAAGCCACAGTTGTCAGCTACTCTATGGAACTCTTCAATGGAGATCACTCCTTCTTGCATTCGTAAGAGCTCTCTTTCAATGTTTAGGTAAACAAGTGGGTGCTCTTTGGATAGGATTGGAAAGGACACTTCAATTATTATATCTTGTAGTTGGCGAATTGTGTTAGGATCTCGGACCTTGTTGCTCAAAAAGATGCAGTATTTTCTGAGGGCATTCAAAAGACCTTCACCATGTCCAGCGAGGTGTCGGGCATATGGCTTGCCCCTCAGCTCCCTTGCAAGGGTCTGAATAATTTCTTCTTTTGCTTCTTCAGCAGAATTCCCCAAAAGGTCAAGGTGTGTAGCAACAAGAAGAATCACTGGAAGCAGTGAAGCTCTATCAGTGGCATCCCCTGGCTCATGGCAGATGGAGTGAACCGTCTTCATCCAGTAATGGACATTTTGAGAGTAGGTCATCGGATCTTTTCGTAAGGTGCTTGATCGGACCTTGACATTTGTTGACAAAGGTTGTGAGGCATTGAACACCACCATGATAAGGTTATCTTTCCTTATAAATAGTGCATGTGTGTTGTGGTATTGCACTTGACCAGCAAAGTCAAGTATTGTAACATCTATGCCACCTCTGATCGTAAAGACTTTTGTTACACCTTTTGTTTTGGCTGCTTTAATTGCCTCTACATCTTCAGGAGCAATTTTTGGAAGTGGAAACTTTGCCTCAGCGTTGCTAGTATCTTGTACAATCTTGTTGGCACTGGACTCAGCTTTTGCAATGGTGGTGGTATTTTCAGCACTAATTGCTAGCTTATTGAGGTATTCATTCTGCAGCCTTTGGTAAGCCTCTTCTTTTGTGATCTTCTTCCAATTAGAGGCATTGCAAATCTTAAGATCAGCACCCTGTGTAGCGCTACACTCTTGAAAAGGGTCACCTACAAGTGTAGCAGCTACACAGGTTTTCCCTACTGCTTCAGCGCCAAACAGTAGCAGTTTTATGCCTAAAGCTTTGGCCTTTCCGTCTCGTAGCGCTAGTGCAAGTGCTGTCTTCTCAACTTCCTCTATATAAATAAACAAGAATTATCTTGTATTTAATTGAACTAATCTTTATTTAAGAATTTTTTAATTAAGCTAAGTAAGTGATATAAAAAGCACATGTAATCATTAGAGCTACGTAGCTACATATAATTTTGTGACATAAAATAACAGATAAAGTATTGATAATGGTAAATAATCACGGTTGGTTAGCATTCACTGTGCGGTCGGTCTAACTAAAAATGAAGCCATTTAAGATAAAAGTTATTTTGGACAACATCATCATTTTGTTTATGTACAATATGCATGCACTAATGTGATCAGTTGTCTTTGGATGTTGTCTTCACAAAGACCTGTGTGATATTCGTTTAAAACCAAAACTATCCAGAGACAAACCAAGTAGCTAGGTACGTAAGTATACTACTAGACAGATGCTTAGCATCATGGGGCGAGCCTGAGTTGTTGTTGCATCACGTGAAAATTTGTCGCTGCGCTGTAAATAGAATTATAGATAGAATTAAGCATGTGACGAGGCAGCTGCGAGGTAGAGATGACTGAGGAAATCTTTCTTCTCTCTCCATACTACAAAAAATTACATTCAATCGATTCACTGACACATTGAATCATATTTAAATTACCTTTCACTGCTTCATCAAAAGACTAAAAACGCATTTGTACACGTTGCCACTTGCATGTTTACCGTACCACGTGTGCGTTATTGAATAATAAGGGACTACTGGACTATCCGAACTCTATTACCTTTGCGCCGTTTATTTCTTGTGGTATGAACCACTCTACGACCATATATGGAGTATCAGTAATCTTTGCCGTTTATTTCTCATAGCATGAAATACCGTATGACCATTTAGCTATGTCATATCAGTAACCTTCGCCGTTTATTTCTCTAGTGTCAGTAATCTTCGCCGTTTACAACTTTGTGTCGTGAACCACCCTATGACCATATATGGAGTGTCGGTAATCTTTGCCATTTATTTCTCGTCCATATATGATGAGATATATGGAGAGCCAGTAAACAAAGTACGATTTATGTCATGTTACATACACACTTGTATGTAGTTTATCCGTGTATTATTGCGCATGAACCACCCACCAAACTTACAGTAGTGTGGGACAGGCCGGTTTTTGCCGTCGTTTTCCGCACGCGAACGACCGCACAAGATTCTACGTTAGAGTGGGCTCGCTCAGGCTTGTCCCAATTATGAACGAGAAGCTCAAAAATCTGGATGAATTGTGTGTACTATAATAAACATGGCATGAAATATTTATCAGCATTTTCATTTATAGGAGCAGCCATCTCCTTGTAATTATACTGAGCAATTGTAACAATATTCATCTTTTTAAATTCCAATTTGCCATCATTAATAGATAATACTGCTTTAATGGCAATCGTTTCTTGCTGAGGTTTAAGCACTTCAATAATAATATGCAATGACTGGAAGTTCTCTTCAATCAGTAAGTTTAAAATATCGCAGAACTAAATGTACTTTTTGTATCGCAAATGAACAGTATTAGCTACAAGCTTTTAACATGCATTTCTGTATTTCTTGATTACGGTTATAAATCGCAATATCTGTAGCTAAAACGCTAATATATGGTCAGCTTATTAGTTATGTATCTAAATTGTGACCAAATTTTGGAAAACAGACCATTTTGTCACATTTGGCATCATTTATATTTCTGTTAATTTAAGACACTCCATATGGCACTACTGGTTTAATAAATGCTTAAATCAATCACAGAGAAGTTGAATTACTATTTAAGCATGGGAAATATTTTGGAAGTATGTGATTGTTGAAATTACATAAGCATAGACATGTAAATTCTATTTATTTCACGCATGACATTATGGTCTGTCACAATTATGCACGTTGTACATAAACAAACATGATTGATGAGGATAAGATAATTATCAGCACTTGAAAGTTATAGGTATAGGTTTGCTATGAAAATGTACAGTATGGTTACAATATACAGGGTACGTAGTTTACAGCATTTTCATAAGCTATGATTTGACTGCATTAGTAATTTAACAGCATTAGATTTAGCACACGAATGATGACCTAGTAAGAAACGATCTTGCAATTAGAGACACATCATAATAGTCAATGAACTTTATTGGCTTCTCTTCTGCATTCACGCATTGGTCCACGAAGTGACAGGTATCCTAGTAAACTGCCACAGATACGTATGTACGTAGGTATTAACTTTCTGGAATATTAAGCATATACTGGCAGCTGAAACACCCAACAAAAGTTGCTGCATGTCAATAAAGATATATCCAATTACGTATGCCACCAGGAGGATGCCTCTAAAGCAAGAGCATTCACTGGAATCGCTGCTATCTTGCTTTCTTTTGACTAAATGTTTCCACTACACTGGGATTACGGCGGCCTGCATTTCGTTTAAAGGTGAACTGCAGAGCAAAAATTACCCCATGTTATTATTTGATAGATAGCTTTAGCTAGTCATGCAGAATGCATAACAACAATTTTTATAATCTAATTACATGTTGTCTTCGAGTTATCATTGGTCAAACATTGCAAAACGTCACTTCCGCAAAAATAACCGCAAGTGTTATACCTCTGCATGACGTCACGTAAGGCCCTAGTATGCGTATTATCAATGGTAGAAAGTGAAGAATGAAGTTGTTACACGGATCTGATAACGATTCGTTCCTCTCTGGATCTACAAATATCAGTGACAATAACAATGTTTCTGATACATGGGTTTCGGCTGAGTTTGAAGTAGCACCGGTATCGTTTTGCGCCTGAACTAACGGCAGAAAGTGCAATGAAGAGGTCTCAACTAGCCTCAACGGGTAGGTAGATCCTGGCTAATCAGATGGTTAAGCCCAGAATGGATTGAAAATATACCAATTGACCTTGCAAATATTGTCACACCGCATCAGACTTAAAAAAATTGGCTGGGTCGGCATTCCCACTTCGTCACTTTCGAAAGTGAACGCTGGCCTTCGAATACAAAGCAGTCCTCTGTAAAGTGATTGGAACACAATAAAGAATGGACAAATGGACCATCCAAATTACTTCTCTGCTCCTTAATGGGATCTATCCGCTACTTTCTTATCATGGCGTCCTTTGAAAAGTTGTGAAGGCTTCAACCTTCCCCTACAACATCAGCACGACCAGCCACAATACAATGCCTTGGCGTAGCTACTACACTTATATTTAATACTAATGAATCGTTATATGTTTAAATATGCTACTAACATTGCTATACCATAGGTATAATAAGCTCCCCATGGCTATACAAAACTATGTATTACCATATGCGTGCTACACAGAAGTCCTTCCGTGACATTTCAGTGGTCACTTCCTGAGATAAAACCGCAAAGGAGAAGTGCTATTTTCAAGTGTCAATTACTACTTAATTCAAGCAAATAATGAAAAAATAATTGATGCCATGCATCACTATGACCAATAAGCTTCCATATGAGCACAGGTTATTTTTCCATTGCAGTTGACCTTTAACCAATAGTTTTACGTAGCTGGGATTATGGTGACCTGCATTCCTTTAGATTAAACCGCATGATTATGCTGGCATTGTGACTATACCTACATTCCTTTAGTGTAGATACAAGTACCATTGATACGTAGCTAAATAAAAACATTATTACATAGCTGAGATTATGGCGAGTCGCTTTCTTTTAGATCAAACCTTATTGTTATGCTGTGATTATGGCTACGTACCTACATTCCTTCAGATTAAATGCTTATATTTAGACTGGGAATATGGCGATCTTTATTTTGCTAGCTAGCTATGCAGGGATTATGAATGCATGCATGCATGGCGACCTGTAAATGGTAAGTGTAAGGAATTTAGCTCATACATGCAGTATAGCTATAGCTACATGCAATGTGATTCTATAAAGCAAGATCCAATCGCTGGTGTATACCTACGTATATACGTAACTATTTAATAGCTAGCTGATTTACATGCATATATATAGGCCACATATGTGGAATAAGCTGAAATCTACTGACTGTTGCTAATATGTAGCTATATTCTCAATTAAATAAACAGTATTTTTAAATATATTAAAATTACTGTAGCTAAATCAAATTGTTATACGTAGCTAGTCAATCAAGTTTTGAGTAATTCAGTTGTCAAGACTACAACATGCGGAATTCTACAGATTTCTTCAAGTATCTTACTGTTTCATATTGTTCTATGCCGTATCCATCAAATGTGACAACATGTCTCCTTTTGCTGTAGACAATTATAGTACCTTTATACCACTTAGTGGTTTGACGACCTTCCTCTTCTTCACCCTCATAAAACACTACATTAACTCTGCATCCAATTGCATTGCTTCCCTTTGAAACAGTATATAGAGACGTCTTCTTTTCAGGTGCCTATGCAGGATGACGCATTCTTTTCCTAGGTGGTATGAAATTGTGACATTCACAGCAGCAGCAATTTGCATGATGGCTATCCTTCTACTTCAAGGTACGTAGAAGTGCTGAATCAGTGGTTTTAGTGAAATTGATTTTACATTCTCTGGGATACTTTGTCTGTATTTCGACTCTACAGGATTATTGCATGGTTCCTGGGAGGTCTTGCTATACTTCTGCAGACAGCGTACTGTAAGCTACACTTAGTTTCTTTAAAATCTGTGGCCGTGTCCACCAGTTTACCCATGTCTGCATTTTTTTCCACTTACTAGTATCTACTTTGCTTGCTTTTAAAGATTGTAAATCATGCGGCAGTTGGGCAGAGAATCCTTCAAATGACTTTGAGTCACATAACATATCAAATGCATTCATCGCATTTCTGGTGAACGTTTATTTAGCAATTCACATAAAAATATGATATCCTTCTGAGGAGGTACTGTAGATAAATTCACCAATTTTGCCACACGCATGGTTGAACGTAAAATGTACTGAGTATCCTCACAAAATATTATTGATTTCCTTGCCAAAAGCTTCACTGAAAGCATTAAATTCAGCCTTATCAAAATCTAGAAGTATTTCCTTGTGATCCTTTGCAATATTGTATTCTTTGAAAGAGTTTTGACATTACAATCTAACCTAGACAAGGCTTTTCCTATAGATGTACCATCTT
Source organism: Spongia lamella (assembly GCA_963930835.1). NCBI lineage: Eukaryota > Metazoa > Porifera > Demospongiae > Dictyoceratida > Spongiidae > Spongia > Spongia lamella. Next base: position 21,258,764 of record OZ005747.1, on the reverse strand, counting down.
GGCAGTTTAAATAACTCTGCTACAAGCCATATATCGCTGCTACTATGGTATTTTTACACACAACATTCAAGAGGTAAGGAAAATGGTGGCATCCTGTATAATCAATATCAACAAAATTTATAATGCCTCTGAATTTGCTCAGTGGTATGCTTGAAATGGGGCTTGAAACCATGCATATACAGCCTATCTCTCCCTAAAGAATAACCTTCATCACCATCAAGTTGGTATTTTCCAATCATGTTATCAATTCCTTGAACTTCAAAAGTATTACTGTAGTCAACAAAATCTTTAATGGAGGAAATGAAGCTATTACTGTAACCTTATCATGATTGACTTTGTCCACATTATGCCTAGCCTTTTTACTACAGACTGCTTGTATGATCAATATTAGCTGCAGCTAATGATACCTGCATTGGTCTGTAATCCATTCCAGCACCTTTCTGTACCTCCTTAGGAGCAATCTGAATAATTTTCTTTATTGCTTCTGCAATATCATTATATTATTTACCAATTTTAGAGGTAGCTTCCATTCTGATAGTGGCAGGTGATTGTGCAAGCTTTCCGCAGTAGTTTTTTAGCATTTATCACCACAAACTAACGTCTCCCATCTTTCAACACATTTGATGGATAAAATAAGCTATGTAACATTGCAACTATTGGACATGAAAGTTCCTGTAATTGTCTCATTTCGTCAAAGGCAGGGCGATAAGATGGCATGAGGTCAAAAATCTTATGGGCTTCATCAATTGTTATCATTGTTCTGTATTGCCAACTGTGAATGGAAATGGCCACATGACCCTGAGAAAGTGGTGTTCCAAACAAGTACTCAGGAGTGCAAAACGTCAAGTTAGGAGCATTAGAACTTTGAAAAACACACCAATAGTTTGCTGACTTCTTATTTCCTGCAGCCCGTCCTAATGCTACAGTACGTATCTATGCCCTTCTTTTGCAATGCCTCCACCCGGTTATTAATTATTGCAACCACTGGCTCAATGACGGCACCAACTTTTCCAGATTGAGTAATGCAGGAAAAGTAAAACACAGTGACTTCCCTGAGCCAGTGGGTTGAACTAATATTACATTAGTGCCTTGTTGAATTGTATTAATGGATTGTACTTCAATTCTCTCACATTAATTGTGGTTTTAACCTTTTCATATCTTCACTTAATATATTATGCTGCTGAGTGGATTGCTCCTTTGGGAAGATGTGTATGCATTTACGTATAAGTTCCTGAATATCTGTATTTGTCTAATCTGTGCAGTATGATTAGAGCTAGATGATCCATGTTTAGTAACAGAAGCACAACTGCACAACCATCTGTTGCATCTTGTATCATTGATGATTCTATACTGATTACACCCTTAGCAGATTCCAGAAGGTTGCTAAATATTGCTGGTGGAGGGCACATAATTTGAGTTTGCTATTTTCTGATATGTCAACATCAACATTATGACTATCTTCATGACCCTATATGGCTGCATTAAAGCAAGTTGTTTCATTAATACATACTTGTACAGTCAGAATCCATCGGTAGTACATCTGATTCACCAAACAGAGCTTGAAACCCAATGATTCTAACAGACAAACAGCAATCCACGCATGACTCACTAGTAATTGTATTTTTACTCATTGAAGCCGTAGTAGTACTACCAGAACTCCAGAATTAAATGTCAATTGATTCGGGTGATTGCTAGATTCAGCACTAGTATTCATAATTAAAATTTCTGGAGTAGATGACGATTCAAAGTAATCTTGCAGAAACTGTGATACCTATGAAGCACTGAGGCGTAATGCACTATCGTGCTTCCAACAGTCTTGAAGAAATAAACTCTGAGGCATTGATTGGAATAACAGGTCTATAGTAGGGCTGGAACGAAGGTTAAAATTTACCCTTCGAACAATCGTTGATAAAATACGCAGAAGGTTCGAAGCTTCCGTGTTACAGCTATGTGAAAGTATTTGGTTAACTTAAAACGGCAGTTCATAATGACGCGATTGATCGCAAAAATGGGCATGTCCATACAGCAACCATGTATAGCCTAATGCTACGTATCTAAAGGCTAAAATGATGATTTTTGTGCATTACCTGTCGTTTAGAAGGCGTTTTGAGGCTTTTACTAAAAGCCAAACTATTTTGCTTAAAAGTGGGCGTGGCACACGAACGTCGATCGCGCAGGATGTGTAGGCTGCCGCAATCAAGAAAACAATGTTCATTCATAGGTCCTTTCGTATACATTAGTGTGATTTATGAGTGCTTTACGAAGCTTCGAAGGATAGTTTTACCCTTCGAAGTTTGCTTAACCTTCGAACCCTCGGAACATTCGAAGGCTTCATTCCAGCCATGGTCTAAAGCCCCTTCCAACAGAATCAATTAATTGCATAGTGTCACTTGGCCATGTCTCACGAGTGTAAGCAAATCACCCAAGGTTATGAGAGTACAATTGTCTTGTCAAGTATATTCTGTGACAATATTCCATAACAATTTTACCACCCTTTGGGCAAATGCCATGTACCTGCACAATGTTGTCATGTTTGAGGTTAAAAAGCTGCTCATAAGCCTGGATTACAGTTGGTACTATTCGAGGAAAATAACACTTAAGCTGCTTAACAGCAACAGTGATACCATCCAAGGTTCCCATATACATACGGCTAGTTGCACCATCATGATCACCTGCCTCATTTTGAGATGTCCTTATTCTTCCTTCTAAATTAAAATTACTAATCCTGCACTTAGTCTAGTGACGGTTGCATGACTCCCAATCGACGAACCAGCACTCATTCCAGGTAAACTATACGTAAACGGAGCAACTGTAAACGGGTAAACAATGAAGGGGACAACAATTCCGGGTGCTAGCTCACCTTGTGACTTTTTCAAAATCAACTTGCGGTATTGCAAAATTAAGTATACCTTTCGTGGCAACTAGTTAGTTATTATGCATGCATAATGCAACATGCTCTGTCATGTAATGAAGTAATGTAAAAGATTTATAAACAATTATCTAGTATAATGCCTAAGCTGTGTGGCTCATTATTAGTCATCCATTGTTATATAGCAAATGCTATTGTCTCGTCTAAAGTACTTACATTCTATTTTGTCACATCACAACAATAAATCTTGAGATAAAACAAATTCATTTCGCATTCCAACCATACAAATACAATTTGTTTGGACAAAAGGATTCGCTCCCTGCTGAAATTACCACTGAATACAAGTCTTTCGTTTAATTAAAGGATTTTCAAGTTGCGATGATCCTACGTAGCAAATGGGATTTCTTTTATTTAAACAAATTGTAATTACCTGTATTTTCACCTAAACAATTAATACTGTTGTATTTAAACGTTTGAACCTCGCCGACATTACTACGTCTATATGCAGCCTCTCGTTCAAAGGATTTTAGTCAGGATTATCCCAGCAACAAGGACATCTTTCGTTTAAACTAATGGTAAGTGTCTATAATCTCACTGCTTTTATTTAGACATGTCTACTTCGCCATAATTTCACTTTTACAGATTACCCTTAAACAAAACTTTATGCAACAATATTTTTTATATATTATATATACTCCCACTGTTAGCACATGCTGATAACTGATAATTGATGGCTTATATTACAATATCTTACGGCTACATTAACTGACAAGATATTATACGTAGCTAATAGCATCATTATTTTTCTCTTCATTGTATAACATGCTGCTGATTATAATTATTACAATGCTATCATTACAGTTTTTGATAAAGCTACATGTGCATGCATGTACTGTAGCTACATGATCATACTGGATTACACACCTTGTCTAGGATTATCTCTCTCATATTGTTGTATTATGGCATGGATCTTCTGTTGATAATCCTAAAAATAAGAAGTGATACAAATTTAGTTTTAAAATTATGTACAATGTGCATAGTTGTTTTATGTGGTTATATGTAGGTATGTACGTACGTACATAATAATCATAGACAAATATGATCTCCCAATTATCATCATGCATCAACAATATGGTCACTCAAATTGTTTTGTTGTTATTAATTTTGTTAAAGTGAGAAGCCTAAAATAAAATGTTTATATGTGAACAGATTAATTTTGCGAAAAGGGGTCTTATACATGCATCCAATTTTGAGACTTTAAGGATCTGTAACTCAGGTCATGTTTGACTTACAACTTTGAAATTTGGTACCTGACCTTCCCTATCGTTGTGTTTATACGAGAAAAAATGTCAGCTTAATAGCTCACTCAAAAATGAAGTTATGCCTCTTCAAAGTTGGATGCGTGTATAAGACTCCTTTTTGCAAATCCAGTCACATATAAAATATACGTAACTAATTAGCTGTGTATATATTATGTGTTTTGATACAATTTTTATCTGGAATTGTAGCTACTGCAAACATCATAATTCTGGAAGGCCGAACTACAGATACTTTGTCAAGGGAGGCATCCATACTAAACATGTCAAAGGTAGGTCAGAGTATCTGTGGTATCTGTGGTATCTGCAGATACTCTGTCTAAGGGGATATTTGTCTCAGCAATAGCTACTGATGAAGTATATTCACCGTTGTCCAGTATTTCTTTCCTTTTGGTCATCCATGGATGACATCCACAGCAGCGCTGAACATGTATGGAAGGAGATTGTATCTTTGGATTAATACTCCAAGATATTTAGGTAAGAAATTTACCCTGATTTTTGAGGTAGTACGTATACCACAAATATGGTAAATTCTTTGTGCAAAAATATTAATAGATTGGAAAATGACAGAATTAATTCAACTGTATTTGACAACAAGTTGCATGTACTGTAGTTAGTCATATTGTGTAAGCAAACGTCAGAAAAGTCTACAGCGGGTAGCTGTGGTTTACAAGGCACAATTTTGCAAGCCATCAAATTTTCCATCCAGCAGTATAAACTTCACTTTATAAATTTGCAAAGCCTTGCATTTATCACATCACTTGATCAATGGCACAATTACTGCTACCATAACATTACTTATTTAGTGACTCTAGAAGTCCAGATTTTTTAAATAAAATTTTTTCCGTATACCTTACGTAATACTAGTGTGATGACACAAAGACTTTGCTGCATAAAGATCTTATTTTTACTTCTGATATCCGACCCTAGGTTTTATGCAGGTGAGAAAAATGATGGCGATGTTAGTTTCTAGTTTTAATGATGCTTTTGTTGGATTTTAAGTTGACTTTTGATGATTATACCATCATAAGCACATAATTGTTGCAAGAAACAAAGCCAAACTTCTTACAGTAAGCCTCTTTAGTGATTCTGAATATGTTTTTTGGTATAATATGTCTTTGTTAATAAGCTGTGTTAATTATCAGTTTTATGGCTACGAGAATCCAGACTGTGCACCCATGGTAGTTACAAGTTTGTCTATATGTAAATACTGCTGCTGCTGCTGCATGGTAATAAAGAATTACTGCTGTTGTATGTATTATAACATGCTGGCCCATATAGTTATTTTGGTCATACATGACTGCATGGGACCATCCTACCCATATAATCTGCATGAGTCGTTTACTGGAACTTTGCATGACTTGCATGCTAGCTACATAGCTAGTAATCACTAATTGCACATTCTCTACAGCTAAACAGTTGCTATATCAACTAGCTAGTTGTGAACATGCAATGCAATAGTATTATAGCCATGGCATGCATCAATGCATGTGTATAATGTGTATACGTATATAATATATGTATTTATGCCTACAAGGCACAAGATATGGCATAAAGAAGCAGTAATGAATATGTAGGGTCTTTTCTGTCTCAAAAAGGAATTACATCAGCAATGCTGTTATCACATGATTCAGCCGAGCTAACTTCTGTTGAAGTATCTAATGGAGTTATATTGAATTTATATTATTTTCTGTGTAAGCACCCACAGTGTACTTATCATTCATTTACAAGATGGGTAGCTATCTTAATGTGATATAAATGGCGAATAGATGAATTTCCAACAGCTAAAGCTTTTCGTCAAAGTGTCATTCGTTTGTCAAACAGATTAACCAAGTTTAAAAAGGAACCAAACTCTGTTGTTAAAGATGCACTAATAAATGTTTTTTTTGCAGAAAGGTATATAGTTTGCTAAAGTACGTATATGGTGCATGGTAAGTTATGTAATAATTCAACCAGTTCCTGTTCTTGTGATTGTTGTCAGGATTTTCAAAGTAAAAATGAAGCTTTGAAATCACACAACACTCATCTTCTATCAGAAATTACTACAAAAAAGAAGAAATAGAAGACAAAAGGAGAAAAATGAAGAAATCTCAGCATAAGTTGTATTCATTGCATCGTAACAATAGAAAAGAGGTATTGAGAAGAGACCAAGAGATTAAATCAAAGAAATAAGAAGTCACAAAAAAAGCAAATTTGTTGTTAATCTGGAAAAAAGTTAGTTGAGGCCAATATTCAAATTCAAGATTTAAAGAAAAAGATGGATAGAATTTGTCACAGAGATACATATTAGAAGGAAAAGTGTAGTAATATAAGCACTTTGAGTGAGGAACTACAGCTAAAATTGGAATTAGATGGACAAAAAAGCTCAAGTGACTTTGCATGAAGAAATATCTCAATTGTAACAAAAAAATTATATTTGCAAGACATAGTGGAGGAGCTAGTTTCAACTGAAGATAGTAATTATCATACATTAATATGGAGAGCACTTTACAACATATGACATATGTAGCAACTAATGAAACAATTTATCACTTGGGTCTTTGTCAAATCTTTTTAGGATCTGCTCAAAATACATTGAAAACACTAACAGAAATTTTTGATGACTTAAATGTGGTCAGTAAAGAATTAGGTGGTATAGTAATGTTTCAGAAAAGGTTTTGCTGAAAATTAAGATTGCAATGTCTGATTGACATTCTACAGTAAAGTTGTTTTCACAACTGCAAGAGTACAGGGGCACAATTTTACCAGACATTGTATCTGGATGGGATGAGATGTCACCAGATGAAAAAAACTCAACTAACTCAGATCAACAATTTTTACTGTGGCTTACATACACTGATTAGTTGGGTTTGCTGATGTGGCTGAAGCTGTGCTTAAAGCATGGGAAGCTAATGTGTGTGAAATAGGTGATCAAGGAAGATCCTCAGGTATGCAATGCTTGGTTAGGACAGCATGCAAAGCATTTCATCATAAAGGTTCTGAACAAACTGGCTGTTCCTTATATTTTATTGAAGTAATGGTACATATACTTATATAATACCATTAGCTCCATTTTGAGGCAACTGGTTTAATATTATTTTTTATGATGCTGCAGGAATGTACTTTTTAAAATCGCACATGGAAACATATTTACTTCACCATTACCCTAGCACACATAATCACCTTTTGTAAGCAGCTTTGTCAGATTTGCAGGTATCACACTTTGTAGCTGGAATCAGAGCATTGGGTACTATAGATAAAATTGTTATAGGACTATTTGGAGGCACTTTGAGTCATCTTCAGTCTCTATTTTAAAGATGAGTGACACATACAGCAAAATGAAATATAACTTTGAAAAATGGAGTAAAGATACACAGGTAGTAATGGACAATGAAGATTTGTTATTACCTGCCTTCACTAATAATAATGATAAAAGTTTTATTTCAGTCAGCACCAGATGCTGATGTCATGACTCAAGAAGTCTTTCAGTTAGCATAAGTGATCGATTCTAGACAAGCACTTTTTGTTGACCACGGCTATATTTGAAGTCGACCACTTATTAACCAAAAAATTACCAACTTGAAAGATGGCGCATAAGAAACTTGAGAAGAAGACTACAATGAATCATAAATCAACATCAATGATAACCTTGCACTATAATATTTAAACTTCCTCCACATGAAAACTTGACAGTAAATGGCAATAACATGTTCGCTATTCCCAACTCTTACATGAAAATTCTGGAATACCCCGCCATCCCATAATACCATAACAATGTTCTATATATGGATGTACACCTTATGTAATGTAGAATCCGATGGTATATGTCATTTGACAACTCTGTATATGTAATAAAGATGGCGGACTGAAATATCTGGAGTTGGTCGACAATTTGATAATGGGAAATGTATTAGCAGGTGACTTTAAATACACGCGGTCGACAAATGCGATATCCGAAAGTGGATAAAAGGGATCTTCACTCCTTCCTACTTTGTTGCAGGTAGTTTTTGTGCATGAATATAGAAAATACATTTATCCACCCCCAGTAAAATCAGTACAGCATTGATTTAATCCAAGTACCATGGTCACCTTGGCGGGTAAATGAATGGTGGTCGACAGTTGAAGACTTACACTACTATTCACATCATTCGCCATCACACTTCAGAGATTAGTGATTGATCACCTTCCTGGTCACATGTATAATTCTGTAGTGGATCCTCAAGTAATCCAGGAAAGTAAATCAGTGCCAATTTCCAACATACGTAGTACCAGAATGTGATATTGCTGTGCTGGATAGATTGATGATACAGAAACCTAATGCCACATACATACATTGCACTTGAATCATTACTTCTTTATTCTCATAATACTAATAATTGCTCCATGGTTGGAAAATAAGACAATTGAAGAAAAGAATCAACTTTTACATGCTGCGCGTTCATTAACGTCACTTTATAGAGCAAAATTTTGTAAGCAGAAAGATGACATAGAGTTGAAAAGAAAAGAAGATCTTCTACAAAAGAGAGAAAGAGTGATAAAAAAGAAAAAGACATCAAAGAGAAAGAAGAATTAACAAAGAAAATCAGTTTTGTAGGACTTTGGACAACAAAGGATGAGGCATTGGCTGGCTTGGATATAACAATAGGTAAAAATGCAAAACAAGATATTTTAAAATTACAGTTAAGTTTCTGTAAGAAGGTATTACATCAGATGATCATGACCAGTCTTTCAGTTTTCACACAATCGCAAAGTATTTACAGACTCCCAACTACTAGAAAATCTTTTTAAATTGTTATCATTGAACTTTGATCACCAGGTTTTAACCATTACAAGTGTACAGAGAGACCCAGACTTGCTTATTTATCATCGAATAGAGCATCAATTTAATTGTTATGGAGAACTTGTGTGGTACAAGGGAACTGTCTTAAGCTTTGATAAAGAAACAAAGGAATTTAGAATACTTTATGATAATTAAGAGGCCGAAGAATATTCCTTCCCTTTGTTGAAGATCTAGAAAAAGGGGAAGTAAAGATACTCACGTAGAATGATGTAGTTAGGTATTTATTGTGTGTATACATAAATTTGCTATATTTATATACATTGATGAATTGGACTTCTCATGTATTTGATAATGTCTATGCTGCAGCTACAGTTGTTTCAGAGATGTTTTGTATAGTCTGACATAATATGCTACGTATATAATATGCACTAAACATTGACTGAAGTGTGTGTGTAGGGCTATTTATGCATGCATCAATAATGATGTAAGAATTGTACCGGTCAGTTTTAAGAGATATTAGTCGGATATTAAAAGGTGCCTTGAACTACTGCCAACCAGTGTGGACAGAATTCTGAACTAGAGTGTGGTGGAAAATGCTGATATTTAATTATTTGCAGCAATGTATATATAATTGTGCCATTATTTTGTTTTCTAATTATGTGAACAGGAGAAATGTTTACATTTTTCATAAATATGATTGCCTATATCTCCCTGAATTCTTAATGGCTTTTCAAAAATTAAGTGTTAGGGTCGTGAAAGCATTCTACATATGTATGTATTAATAAAAATGTTTATGTGAATACATTTAAATTTTGCTAGGAGTCGCTAATAACATTTATCTTAATATTTATGATGACACAACGCAATTAGTTGTGCGTGTTAGTGCCACACAACTCAAACTATTGCTACTGAGTTGTGTCATGCATCTCTTGTCTCCTTTCAGCGTGGTCATCTACGTATATAATGATCATTGTTAACTTTTACAAACTTTCTGTCCTAATTTTCTTACTTTACACTCAATGCGTAGCTACTGAGTAGCTATAGACCATTGAGGTTGGGTACGTAGCTACTTCCATACAATCTTGTTATTTGATTGACACTATTGTTAATAACTCACTTGATTTATTTCAAAGGGATCTATAGCTCATAATATTAATGCATACGTATATGGATAGATAAGATTCCAATTTGCTTGCCATGTTTTGGATGGCATTAGGTGAGCAAAGTCATGCAACATGTTATTTGATGGATGTTGTATGAATGTAATATATTTGTATGGTCATGTTGTGGTTATTGTTGAAATGTGAACATCTTTTAATAGTAATAATGGTGGGTAGATTACTTGTTGTTTTTGGGTGACATAATAAGCATAACACACAACAACCGACACCTTCTTTCATGATTTATCACCTACTTTAAGGGAATAGAAAAGAAAAAGGAAAGGTAATGAAGGATGAAAAGCAACACAATGGCACAGTGGATGAGTCTTCATCAGAACAACAGTCTCATACAAAAATCAGTGTGATTTCTTAAAAAATCTGGAGTCACAGTGACACTCCTAGTGTTAGCGAATCTTATGGCAGACTGCAGGCAGTCAGCTAAAATACAAAAGATTTTACAGAATGCTTGATTATGTATTTATGGAGTTCAATGTAATTAAGTGTTATGGTGTTATTATGTTTGTAGTTTAGTACAACTACTTTTGGTTTATTTGAGGCACAATATTAAGTAGATCTTTCATCACTTCATTTTTCATACTCCAAACTGTTCACAGTCAAGTAAAGCTGTGTACGTATGTATGTATGCATTATCAGTATTTGTAATTCATTGAGTAGTGCAATATTGTACGTGCGTAGCTACGTAGTTATAAAGTTCATATACAATTTCAAGAAAATCATAGAATGTCATTTATCATTAAGTCTGTAGCAACCACACTAGAAATTTCACATAATTTTTGTTATAGGGCCAAAAAAATTTAAAAATATGTTTCTGGTTCTCCTGCCTGGTCATTTTTTGCTGAGCCACTTTTTTAAAATGAATTTTGTGTCTTGAAATGTTTACTTTCATGTTTACTTTCATGTTTGCTATGATTTATGAAATTACTAGATTATCATTCAGAGCTGTGTAGCTACAGCTGCTGCCTTACCTATTATGGAAGTAATTATATTTTATGAAGTTATCCTTAGAACATTTTGTATTAGATTTGTTAAATAGTGAGTTGAAGCTGTTAATTTTAAAATAACAATTAAAATAAAAACCCTGGTCACCTGGTCAATTTTTGAAGGATGGCTGAACCAGAAACAGATCATTTACTTTGTGTGGCCTAGTAGCTAACTAGCTAACAGCTTACAACTCTTAAAATATAAGAAAAACTAAACTATGAAAACTACATATTTAAGGTACACCTAAGCACGTATAACACTAAAAACAACCCATAAAGCTACATCCTCAATTCTACAATATGTATATACTTAAAAGTGACATATTGGATAACATTAAGGTGTTGATAATGATTGCATAACAAGTTACGGCATCTCAATGGTTAGATCATGTGGCTGCTATGACTTTAAGGGTGTGGCAACTAACTGAAGGATTTCACCAATAATGGTATACGTATGTACTTACGTACATAAAATACAAATTTATGTTTTTGCCATGTACCATACAATAATAATCAGAGAGTGGAAAATACAGTATTTAACCAATGAAACCATACTGGGAATCACAGTGGCAGTTTATTCTCTTATAATTATGCAATGGTATATACGTACGTAGCTACATACAAACTATATGTACACCAGCTATTATTATAGCTACTGTATGTAATCAAGACTCACGATAGTGAGTCGCGAGGCCAAGAAGAAGCACAACAACGCGACCACTGAGTGAGTTATTTACACGTAGCACCGCCCTCAAACTCGCAAACGCTCTAGCTAAGCCGCCATTAAAGCTATCGCTTAGTTATTACCGACCCACAACGTTCTTACTATATAGAATCAACAAACCTGGAATGGAGGAAGTAGGCACCACCATTCCTAAGTACCAGCCATTGCGAGTTTTATGGCGCCCGTTGTGCGACTACGCACGACGAACCATCCTTTCCCGCCCAATTCGCCCGTTTACTAGACATTTAGTACCTTCATTGTTTGAAGAATCAATATCCCGAAGTTCATAGACATCGATTCAGCCATTCTTCTGATAAAGCCTTATAATGTCTTCCTGTCACCACAAAAATTTTTACGCGGCAGTCGTTTTTTTTTTTTTCTTTCTTTTATTTTCATCGCACATTTTTAAAGGGGTTTTCGGGAGCTTTCGTGAACCCCGGAAGTTATTTTCAAACTATCTTTTTATACATCCACTTGTTTATCTAATAACTCACTCATTTCTTCATGGATTTCAGCCAAATTTGTATCAGCACTTCTCCCATGTACGCTCCACCTGTCATACTGTTTTCAGTCTGAAGTAAACACTTGAATGTATTTGAGGAGGGCTATTACACTGCAGGTTGATAGTTGTCATAACTTGGACCCCCTTCGAATGATTTGCATAAACTTTCAGATATACAATCTATATTGATGTATCACTCTGTAGTGAAAGTTTAAAAAAATTCTCGGGCTTGAGTTTTTCAAAATTAAGCTTCAAAGTTTAATTTGACATATTGTGTGCTAGGCGAGTACAAGTTATGCCCATGCAGTACTTCTCTGCTGCTTGCTAGTAATAACATCTGTTTATACTTCCAAAAAAGTAGTGATATGCTAAACAAAAACACCCTGGGTGTAAAAAAAGTGCGAGGACAATCAGAAGCAGCATTACAAATAGGTATGTACGACCAAAAACTTTGATATCAGTTGAGGCCAAGAAATTACTTATCAAAAATCTTTTTAACTACTTGAATAACATACAATAGTTTATAGCATATTGTCACAACTATGATTGGCTTTGTCACTTGGCCACCTTTTTCACACCATCATTATTAATAAAGGTGGCCAAGTGACAAAGCCAATCATAGTTGTGACAATATGCTATAAACTATTGTATGTTATTCAAGTAGTTAAAAAGATTTTTGATAAGTAATTTCTTGGCCTCAACTGATATCAAAGTTTTTGGTCGTACATACCTATTTGTAATGCTGCTTCTGATTAGCCTCGCACTTTTTTTACACCCAGGGTGTTTTTGTTTAGCATATACATATACGTACATAGCTGCAATACGATTTATGTATGTATGTATGTATGTATCTTAAAGCTACATACGTAGCTACGTATAATAATTGTTCTATATGCATAATATTGGAATGAAGGTTAAAATTTAACCTTCGTTGATAAAATGTACCGAAGACTCGAAGCATTGGTGTCAGCTACATAGCTTACAGCTATTTGATAAGTTTATAAATATTCAATTAACTTAAAATGACAGTTTAGAGCGAAGCGATCGATCGATCCCAAAAATGGGCGTGTCCATACAGCAACAACGCATAGCCAAACGCCATATAAAGGCCAAATGATTCTTTTGTGCATTTATAAGGTGTGTTGAGGCTTCTACTATGGTAGAAATGTCAAACCATTTGGCTTAAGTGGGCGTGGCATACGAACATCGACCATGCAAGATGTATAGGCTGCCGCGATTGCACAATAAAGAAAACAATGTTCGCTTCATATCTATTAGTGCGTTACTAGTGCTTTCCAAAGCTTCGAAGCCCTTCGAAGTTGCTTAACCTTCGGAACATTCGAACACTTCGAATTCGTTCCAGCCCTACTATATAACGTAATCAGAATTCATTCTGAAAGCTCAGAGTATTATCTACGCATGTAATATTATTATACGTAGCTATACGTATGTACACATGTGATGTGCACACTAAAATGTGTACACAGTGTAGCTATAATACTACGTAGCTACGTAGTTAAATTAGTTACCTGATCAAGTGTGGAAATGTCTTGTTTGTACTCTTTAACGAAATAGTAAACGATCGGTGACTTGTTGTCATCAACAGCTCTTTCAAGTGGAATTTTTTCGCTGTCATCATAATAATCCTATATAATCCAGTATACGTAATTGCTTTAATCATCAATAAACATAACAATACTTGCATATAGCACCTAAAGATCTGTGTAGCTATACACATATGTAACTAGCTACATAATATGATTAACTACTTGACTGTCAATTTATAACAATTTATAGGAAAGGAAGTTAAAGACAACTGTACTATCAACAGTTTGAACGTAATTTGGATTTATGCATTAAAGTAGCTATAGCTACACAAAGTGAAACATCTTAAATTTTATATGAATAATTGCATGAACTTTAGAGGACAATGCAGACATATATTAGTTAAGGATACTCTGTAAAGGCAATACAAAGAGTTTTGAGCAAAATCTAATGTCAGCCCTAGTGTTGTCTAAGATACCACTGAACAACTGAAGTTAGAAAAGTATGTACATACGCACGTAGCTATACATAACTATAATTATGAATATGCTTTGCCTTCTGTACAATCCCTTGGGGTCCTAGTTATCTCATAAGCTTGATTGTAATATTTAAAATTAACAGAATGCAAATACTCATTTTAAAAGTGAAAATATTTGTGATCATCTACGTAAGTAGATAACTACATACATACGTAGGTGTAGTTGAACATATTTGCATTACTGGTCACAAAATCATTATTAGGGAAATATACATATATATATAGATAAATATTGTACATGCACTAGCTAGCAGGTATTTACACAGATATATTGCATATGGAAATCTGGGATTCCTTGTTTTACCAAAGCTGAATAAAATACAACCATTGTTTACTAGGTGTGTGGAAATTGTACCAGAACATAATACAAAGAAACTGTAATTCTTAGACTAGGCATTTTCCAAGTTTATTTTAAATACATAAAGCAGATTGATATATACGTACATAGCACAAATCAGACAATGGTACATACGTGCGGCTAAGTAATGTAAATTCTGTTATTCTTGTAATCTTACCTATACGTATGTACGTGTACATGCGTATTCTTCTTCCCAGACATTATTTTATGTATTATTCCCAAAAGCATTCCCAATAAAAATTACCATCTAGTTTCTATATATGTAACATTTCAATTTTCAGCTACTTGTTTATATATACGGTATAACTTCACTGTTTATTTCTAGCATTATTACATCAAAAAGAATCTGATGACATACAACATACGTACGTAGCTACCAGTTCTTTAAAGAGCTACGTATTTTCAAAATTAGTTGTTTCATTGGGTACAACATGTAAAATTCATACCATACGTAGCTGATACATAGTTAACATGCTATGTACGTACATATTAAATTTATGAAAGCTATAGGCTATGCAAATGGATTGTGTGGTGTCTCCAATTTCACTTGACTTGCATGATTGCACACATAGATCAATAGTTTTCATCACATTATAATCAGGGTGACCATGCTATATACATACGGTACCAATTTAATTGAATGCCGTTATAACCTGAAAGCCAATTTCATTGCTTAGCAACCGGAAATTATTTCCTTCAGTAGGCGCCAAGATGTTGCACGTGACATAGCGAAAGATATGAGACTGAAAGCTGTCTACGTGTAGCAAGTCTTAAAAAGGTTTGTAAGCAAATGTATTGGGGGATACATTAAGCATAAAATTACAGAGTAATATAAACATCCTTCATTTCGGGGAGTTGTGGTGGGTTGTCTGGTAGGTAGCCATGTGGCCCAATGATGACATCATAATGACATTACCAGGCATAAAATTATTTCAAAGTGAAAAACACCAGTGGACATGGTAGCTCTTGAGACTGTGCTGGAATTGTTAGTTGGGATAGTGATATAGGATTAAAATATATCCAAGATTATGATGAAGAGCTGGGATCAGGAAAGCACACATATACTAAGGCTTGCCAGAGAGAGGCTGCTGCATGAATTTCAAGGTCGGTATCCCATACTCTGTCCTCCATTCCATTTATGTGATCTTCAATTGTCACTGGGTGGCAAAATGTTTGAAAGTGTTGTTTGTTATGTCTACAAAACGTGACTAAGAGTCATTGTATGTATTGATGGCCATCTTCACTACACTAGATAGGGCACACACGGTACAGTTTATACTAAAAAGTATTAGTGGTTTGTTTGATGTGCTTATTTTATCTGTTTATGTGTACGTTATGCTCATATTATTTGGCCCATTGAAATCAAATTTGGTATGCACCCTACAAACTTGTTACCTTTGCATGTGTCATCTGTTATTTTAATATATGTAATTAAAGTGCAATCAATGCTAATCTTTTAACCAGTGCTTAAATATATCACATAAACCTCTGGTTATATCCACAGACGTATATGTGTGTGCGTATCTTTGTCTGACTGCACATACGTAGCTGACTGTAGCTATGTATGTGCAGTCAGTAAAATCTACATGGATTAATTAATGTTATTTTCCAATGTGCACTGCTTCATAAAACTTCTTGCTTCTTTATGTAGCTTATTGTTTGTCTGGACATAACTGCCAATCATTTTCACACAATTATAAGCATGTAAATGTTTTGTGAGTAACAATATAACAACATTTTATTATTAATAAGTTGATGTCAGATCACTTTGTATTAAGTGCCAGCTATCATTTATTTGTCCAGACAAATGGCAAGTAGGTTATGTATGTATGTATGTATGTATTAATACATGCATGCATGTTTGTATTCTATATATGTATGTATGTATGTATGTAGCTACCGTATAACATTAATTTTGATGGTGGAAAGTTTCAATGAATTGGGGGTCAAGAAAAAATTAATGAGTAAAATTTTAATGCAATGTATCAGGCTTACGTATATACAAACAGCTATGGGAAGAAAACTTTGAATGCTAAAATTTTGACGAATTGCAAAAAATTTGTCAATATTTCCCCTGTCAAAATTTTGCACCATGCGGTAGTGTATGCATGCATGCATACATGTATGTATGTACGTACGTACGTATGTATGTATGTATGTATGTATGTATGTATGTGTTTATGTATTACATGTACGAATGTATACTGAAATCATTTTGATGTTCCTTGAGCTTCCTGCAATGTTTTGTGATCTCTAGGAGTGTAAAAAATGATCCGGTTTGTTGATTACACATAGAACAATAGGAATCTCTTTGTCGTTTGGTGGTACTTGTGTGATGTTCTTCATCGAGATGTTTTGATATGATAGTTATAAGAATAGCCCCTACCACATTTTGAACACACAAAGGGCTTCAACTTCACAGACTGCACAATTATTAAGATCATGCTGATAATGAATTTGATAAATTCATGTGCATACTTAATGTTATTCATTATTATAGTACTGTACGTTGCTATAAATGAATATACTAGCCATACTTATTTTATGTAGCTATAACTTGGGCGGCAGAACAGATCCGGCACACCTGGCAACTGCTGGACCAAAGTTACAGAAACTCACAATTCAAAAAATTTAATGTTGCTTAGATATACTGATAATGTCATAATAACAAATAATACAACTTACTTTCTGTGTAAAATCATTGCTTTACTATAATAATATCAATACTGAAAGTTACTACAGACCTTTCTTGAAGCAACAATGTCAGCAGATTTTAGGCGCCTCTAAAATAATTATTAAGGTGCTAAGAATATGCAAGTTTTTTGATGGAAGAGTATTTCAATACATTAGATGTTGATGTATTTTAATGTAGGTGTGAAGAGAATAAGAAAATGCCAACAGATTAATCAGAGTCTCAGAACATCAATTTTCCTGGGAGGCATGCTCTACACCATAAGAGTGATAAGACCATCCTAACATTGAGCATGGTGCCTTACATGCTGCTTGAATTTTGCCTGATCAAAGTGAAATTACTTCCTCCGACCCTGTATAATTATAATGTTAATCAATGAAATGTGTTTGCAAACTACGTCCTTCAGGATGGTAGGAGACGTCGCTCTGCAAGTTAGATGAGGCAGAGCATTCTTCGTAATATTCCAGTTCGTTTACAGATAAACTGCTTACATTGTCTAAACATGAACTAGATTATCCCCTATATTAGCAATGGTGACAATACAAGAGAAACTTTTGCTGAGATAAATCGGTTGCTAAATCGAAAGCCATAGCATAAGTAAGAGTACATGGTGATGACATGACGTAACAGGAAAGATTGCTAAGCATCGCCAAATGGTTATCAGGTATATAACAGCAGTCCAATTTAATGTAACGTCACAATCGCACACGTGTGCAAGTGCAATCACACGTGAGTGCGAGCGATCTCGCAAGAAACTACGTACTTACAAGTGAAGTAGTGACCACGAATCGGTTGATAAGCCATATAATAGCTTGTAGTAAAGCAAAATGCTTTAGTACAAAGTAATTGTAAAATAAAGCGCTCTCGTCTTAAAGGTGGGCATGGGACATACTGAATATCGAGCGTACAGAGCTGGTATTGAAGTAGCAAGACTAAGTAATATAGTTAAATAGCGGGCGTGCCATATATCGGCATAGTTTTGCCTTGAACTTGCTATTGGTACGTTGCTATTACTAGTACTTGCGAGTGTTTGTATTCGCACACGCGAGCATTGCCACTCGCATTCGCGACTGTTACCACTCGCACTAGGGAGTGCGACGTTGCATTAAATCGGTACCGTATGTAGCATTTTACTCATGCTACATATACGTAATATAGGTCTTACATATACGTTTGTACGTAAGTATTATGGTACTGCTCGAAGAAAACTTACATGTGGGAATTAGGTAAATAATTTGTATACGTACTTAACAGCACCGCTGAAAGATAAACTGGTGCCTGTGCACAATTCATTCATACAGGCTATCACAGGCACAGGGTCATATTATATCAACCTAACAATGGTTGGGCACACAAGTCATATCAACTGACAATGGATGGGACACGCATGCTATAAACCATTGTGCGTACATACATAAATAGACACATACATATGCATGCATTCTATGGGTATGTACGTACGTAGTATGTATACTTTCAAACTACTGCTCCAAGTACGTATGTACCATCAAAAGTCATGGTTACAAAATGTTCAATATTCTGAATAATGCCTAATTTACCCAATGGTAACCATACCATCAAATTTCCTAAAGGACAGAAAGTAACTCATACTAAAGTGTTTAAAGTACGTACTAATATTAAAAATACTCATATCAAGGTTGCATCTATATACAGGGATAGGGACTCACCAATTATGCCAGCATAGCTAACTGGTATAATTTTGAGCATTATAGGTACCTAAAGCATCAAGCATAATGCTAGCATAATAGGAAGTGTTTGGCTAGGTATTTATATAACTACAGGAATTAATTCCAAAAGATTGATATACTCTAATAGAACAGTCACCATATTTACTAGGTGAAATGCATGGCATTGAGGGGCGAACCTGGTGTTATCATAGATGCATGCATACACTTACATAGCTACCACTGATGACCTTCACATGCAATTTGACATTGTAATAATTATAAGCATAGAGAACAAAACATGTACATTTCAGTCTCAGTGTACAAGCAACAGTGCAGCTATCTACATGATGGTCTTAAAAAATTGTACTGGTACATATTTCATGAAAACTCGGATATTAATAGTAAAGTAAGTAATTACAGTGGATTGAAATAACATATGTAATAATATTAATTCATTACAAAAGGTATCACAAGCATGCATAATACATAAACAAGTCATGGGTGGTATTGGCTTTTATAAAGAAATGTAAATAGTGAGGCCCCGTGGCTTTTGACAAAGTGTAAAGGAAGATTTGTTTCTTATCTGTTTTATGAACAAAATCTAATAGTCATCTATCTTTATATTGTAGGAAATTATGTAGCTGGCTATAGGGTAGAAAGGCAGCTGATACTTCAATGCATATATCTAGCCATTCAGTGTTATATGCAAATCCTACTGACATTAAAAAAGATCAGCTTTACTATCACTTACAGATACAAATACTAAGAAAGTTTTATTCACACATTGTGGTTGATAATTTATGTTTAGCACTTGAATGGTATATATGTTATGGCCCAATTTAAAACTTGACTAGTTTTAAAAACCGGCCGCCTGTTTTAAAACCGGTCAACACATTTTAAAATTAGTCGACCTGATTTAAAGCCCACATCTCAGCTGACCGGTTTTAAAATGGGTCAATTGTCATTAACCCGTTTTAAAACCGGTTGATTTTCTGTTGACCATTTTTAAAACTTCAAGTTTAGTTTTACTGTGCTGCATGAAAGCTGCGCCACGCGGGATCAATTCACAGTCAGCCTTGCTAAATTGACCACTGCACGTGTTAGCTAAATGTAAATCAGAATTAGCAAATCACAAAATCCAGCTTAGCTTTGAATTCTTCAATTTGTTCCATGAGCAATTCATATACTGAATTATTGTAACATTTTTCTGGCTATAGCTAAAGTTTATATCAATATTGGATAAAATAGTGGAGATTCCTATAATACCAATAATTTTTAGACCAAACATTTCATCAACAAGGGGTAATAACAGAAGATTTGTCCAGCTACAATGCCATCTAAATTGCTATAGTAACTCTTTTTTTCCTGGTGTAATAAGGATATGGAACTCATTGCCACAACAGCTGATCGACTGTTCTAATGTCGGATTATTTAGAGATGGTATGTATAGACACTACAATTGTAAATAATCATATACATAATTATAGCTAATCCCGAACTTTTCTTCCATCAATATCTTATTCAATCTGTCTAACTTCTTAGTACTCTTGTAGTCACACAACACCCACCTCGATACTAAGCGAGAAGCTTCAGCACACGCGCATTCAATTTTATGTGGTTGTGCGTTGAGAGATTTACAGTTCCCATTTTAAAACCGGTCGACCGGTTATGAAACAGGTTACTGTAGCCAGTTTTAAACTGGTCAGAAGTTTTAAATCGGGTCGTGACATATACATGTCTATGGTTAGCTTTTAATGGTTCATGTGCTATGGTTAGTACTCCACAGTATTTTATGTAAGTAAAGGTAAGACACTAAAAGCTCAGTAGTGATTTTGTAGCATAAACGTCTGAAGATGAAGTACATATTATAGAATGATGTAATAGAAGCCGAGGCTTCTATTGCATCATTGTAATACCAACTCTGAAGGCGTTTATGCCACAAAGTCGCTAGCTTTAGTGTCTTAGTTTCTTAGATAAAGAAGCTTATTCACTAGCCCATTCGTTCTTTGACTTGCCAAACATAAGACCGCTGCAGGGAGCGGCCCAGTGATACATTGACTGAGCATATCGGAACCGAACAGAAGCTCAGTTGGCCGTGCAAGATTTGATACTAGGCTATTGTAAGATATAGGATTTATAAAACCCGGTAACCTGATTATTAGCTTAGCGCAACTTAATGAAAGGCACGCCTGTGCTGCCGTGTTAATCATCCACAGTGGCTACCGCACATCGCGCACTTACTATAATGGCTTGGAGATTATAATGGTTGACGAAATACAAGAACTGCTAGCTTTTAGTAGTTACTTATAAGTCAAAAGGTTGTAAAATTCTTTGATGATTGATTGAATAGATTGCGCGTAGGCAGCACTAATTATGTTAACACCCTGTGTGGTCAGCCAAAAAGTGTCAACAAGTGTCTTAGTAAATAAGACACTTTGCACATCAAAGGATTACTATCATACCATGTTCTAATGCTGGTTAGCACTCCACCTGTTTGGTGTAATATTGGTTTGCACTTAAACAGCTTTCAGTAATATAAAAGTATTTGATGGTTCAAGCAAACAAGCAAGTAAGTAAGCTGCTTAGCAAGCAAGCAAGCAAGAAGACATATTTCACTGTTGATCCCATATGGTGGGGCTCACTAAGGCTCACCTCAAATATCATATTTTCTAAAAGTATATATACTCTAATAAAACAGTCTTTGATAATACAGAAATACTCTAATAGAACAGTCACATTTTAAATTTTTATTTTGCAATTTTAGCAATAGTATTCCTGTTCACATGAGCATAGTAGGTGAAACTTATGAGCACTGCAGCATATCATAATAGGTAAAAATAAAAGCATAAAAGACTGATCCCTATACAGTGATTTGTCCCCATTATAGACTAATTCTTGTCCCCAATAAATATTAAATTTACATACGTACATATTATTGATAAGTAATTTACTCCTTCTAGCACCATTTTCTGTACAGTAATTAATAATAATTTCCATACAAAGCTATGAAATTTATAGCTATGAGCACAAAACGATGTTAGACTACGTATGTACATATCTACTACGTATCTACATAGCTACGTACTTATACATTGGTAATGACATAATAATGACTTACATAGTCAGTCTCAGTGACATCTGCTCCAAGTTGTGTCAGTAATTTGACACACTGAAGCTTGTCTTGCTGCACAGCATAATGTAGAGCTGTGTACAACTATAGTATAAGATAAATTGTGATCCAGTATGAGAAAACATGGCTTATGTATGTACACATAAATTTTATCACATTATTTTCAGAATTAAAAGTTAAAAAACTTAATGCATGAAAATAGGATTATAGGATTCTAACAGAATTAAAATTTTCAGTGTTTATATAGGGAAGTTTATGTAGCTTATGCTTTCTAGAAATCTGTCTTATAATTATTATATGTAGTATACAGTACCACTCAATTTAAACTTGAGCCTTGCACGTGCCCACTCAACCACTAATCCACACATTCAAAAACTCTTGAGTAGTCAACTTGTACTGGTGAGCTGTTTTAGTCTCATTCAGCCCGCCTCTAAATATAGGCTCTGGTGAAACTTTGTACAAAACTTTTGCAATATGGAATTTAAGTATTTGTAATATTGTTACATCACTCACCTAAGCTAACACTTCTCTAAATCTGACATAAGTACTAAACCATTAGCTGTTTTAGATAAAATTGAGCAAAATACCGATTATGTAGCCATACCGCAATATTGGTTTCCTATAACATCCAATTTTTTTAATACCACTGTAGCGTGAAGTACAGAATACAGATACGTATACATATTGTACCATATTCTTCCTTAAGAATATTTTGTAAGTGTTCTCAACAAAGGTAAGATTTTTGTATAATTATAAGTAAATATTTGAGTTGGCATGATTACTGCTGTGACTAAATGAATATTAATGTGTACCAATATTATGCAATTCTTCTTTAGCATCATCTTTTAGAATTTCAAAATGTTGCTTCTTAGGACCATTTAGCTACATACACTGCAATGATTTAATCATACCACAACATTACAAATAAACATCATATGTTGTTTGTAAAATATCAATATCACTCAGCAGTAGTTTTAGACAAATATTACTTTTAGCCTTAAACATCGAACTCTCGCACTTTATGGATTACATTTTGCAGATTTGATTTGCTAGTTCTCATAAAAGTTTCTGTAATGTAGATTCCTTTGGGTGTGATGCTAAAGAATGCAAACAAACATGAGGAAATGATATATGTGCTGCAGAAGCTTATGCAGTATATCCCATCTGTAGCCACTGTGAATAGGATTTTTAATCTTGATACAGAAGAAATTGTCACCATAGTGTCGCATAAACTTAATAGTATTTTGTGTAGGGGTGACCAGTTAATTGTAGAGCGGATCCATGGCTGCAAAAGAACTATGTATGTAGAAATAATGCTAATACTGGCGATGAAAAAATTTAAGGTGTCCATAAAGTTTCATGTTTATTCTTAATCTAAATACGTATATACATAGCTACATAGGTACATGCTGTTAAATATACCAGGCATGAAAAATAGATGCTGTCAGGACATTTATACCAAAGTAATCCACTGACATATAAAAGGCTGTGTACTAAAAATTACATACGTATCATTGTGATTGTGCATACGTACATAACAAATTAATAATTTTCATTTTATAATAGGCATGATAATACGCATGTTTGCATTTAATTATGTATGTATCTGTAGGTAATACAGAAAAGGTTATACGTACCTCATCAGGGTTAGATTTGTGTACCCTGTATCATTTGTGAAATCAATTGTAAAGGATATCAGCTACTAAAAAGATTTATAAGTGACCCTACAGGTTGTGAAGAATTTTTCATGTTAGTCGTAGCTAGCAATTGTATGCTGGAATGTGCTTGCAGAATGTCTTCATTGGAAGATACACCATCTGATAGCTACATGTTCCTCTAACTTTTCTACTGAGGAAGGTACGTAAGCTTTAATTTTAAAACTATCAATCTACTATCTGGCAGCCGAAGGTCTGTCCAAGCAGCTACAGTAAATAGCAATCATTCTAACTGACAGGCTTTGAGCAATGATTCAGTTTTATCACATGCAAATGAAGTACGTACATATTTTCACTTGGCATGTTTTAACTATTATAGATTACCGATCAACACAAACCACAAAAACAAAGTAGCTGTGCAAATGTCACAGCACCAACAACCAACTGGTTTATTTCCATCACAGTGAATTATCTTGTGGACATTTGGGCAATTCATTCCCATCTCAAATGTCACAGTAGCAATAATAATTTTTAGTTTTCTATCTAACTGTGTAAATGATTTTACAATGCCCTCTTTGATATCAGGAGTAGTGCACGCTGTAAACATATCTATGTACATTTTAGCCTAAATTGGGAAACATCAAGAATATCCAATTCTGTTTTTACCAAATCTCTTGTGGTTACACAGTTACTGCTTTTCTTATTATGCCAATAGGCTAATTTCACCAGATAGCCCCAATCAGAGCAAATAACTTTCTAAACAAACATGCTAGGCAATCAAAATTTTCGCTGAATTTCAGAAAAATATATGTACCTTATAGCACTATGGATCGATATTTTGTAAAGTTGGTCTAGGGCAGAGTTGTGATAAATCTAAGGTGATATACATTGTAATCTCGCTATATTCTATGTACAATGCATGTGACTATAAACTGAAGTAAGCATGCAAGCAACCTCATATGCAAATTTCTAGCAGCACTTAAGAGTAGATAGAGCATATGACATGTTTACGAGCATACTCATAGCATGATTTCTTTGTACTCGCTTACAGAGTTATTGACTGCTAGTGAAATGACACAAGAACAAATAAGCCTTGCATGTGACATTCCACTTAATGCTTGATAAAAAGGTGATAATTCACGTGAGTTGGTGCATGCGAGCGACAAGTTTAAATTGAGCGGTACTGTAGTTGCAAATCATTCACATACGAACATAATATGTAAAAGTAAATACTACAGTATGTAGCTAGTGTATCATAATGACTAGCTACTATCAGTAGAGTAGTTATAATTTACTACTACAGTATATAGCTATGTAGCTACATATTATACAATATGATAATAACTTACTATCTGTGTATCCATCAGTTAAGATTGATCAAACATAATAATAATAACATTATAGTAAACAAAATAATTATGCAAATGGTAAAATGTAATAAGTACGTGTTAGCTAAATAAGTAGCTAAATCATAATACATTACTAAAGCATAAGTCAAGGAGAATTTTAATAGCAAATAGAATATTTTCATAATAGTGATGTATACATACATACTATGTAAATAAGAAGACCAACACATTTGTGAATAAAATGTGTAAAAGATAACTACGTACGTATAAACACAATAATAAATAAATCATGTTTAATTATGTATGTAGCTAATATCTGATTGATCTAAAGCATAGCTACATAACTATTTGTTAAAATATTAACTAGCTACGTATGTAATATGCTGACAAGGGGAATTTCTTATCATTATAGTTGCACTTTATTCACATAACTAGCTACCTAATAGCTAGCTATATAGCAATAGTAAATATTAAATATGGCTATGTACATAGTGTTTCACACCATATGAAGAACACTGTTTTACTCACAATTTACAATTAAGTAAAATGCAGTTTTACCCATAATTAATTATGTAAAACATGTCTTGTTTTACTAAAGTAAAACTAAATATACAACTGGTAAATCTTTTGTTCACACATTTTCCTATTTTAAAATTGGTAAAACTAAGGAAAACTGCATCTTAATTGAGGTGCACAAGTGTGCGTGAAGACTGAAGACTACTGGATTTCATGAGCTAACAATGGATAATTATATTAATAGAAATATGTATAAGAAGTGATAAATAACTTTAGTTTACATATGATTTACTAGAAGTTTACAACAGTTTTATAGAAGCTAATTGTGAATTATCTAGGAAGAAAACACAAGTGAATGAAAAAGTCCAATTTCATAGTTTGTGGATGTTACATTGTGATTACCAGTGCAGTAAAATATAAGTAAACTCAGAAGAAACTAATGTTTAACTTGATGGTAATCTAGCTAGCTACATAGTGTATCATAACAGGGGCGGATCTAGGATATTTTGAGGGAGGGGGCTAAACCTAGATGTGTATCTCTGAAGCAGGGGGTCTGGGCGCGCAGCCCCCCAGAAGCTATAAGCTATTTGGTTTTTGAACTACCAAAATCAAGGATTTAGAGCACATTTGATGGATTTTTTAAAAAGGGCTAATAAAATGCATGTATAATTGAACCAGGGGTGTGGTGGGTGCAACCCCTCTGAGGGTATAGGTTATTTTATTTTGTAAAGTGTAAAAATGACACTTAATGCAAGAATTAATGTGTTTTAGTGCATTTTTATATCTCTTTAATATTCCTTGAGGTTGCAAGGAGGGGGGGGGCTATAGCCCCCCTAGCCCCCCCTAAATCCGCGACTGCATAATTATGAAGGACTATTCTAATAAATCATAATAGTCCTTCATAATAAATTGAACTTTCTAAAATCAACTAGCAAACACTCTGCACGTGTATAGGCTAGGTGCCAAATATATAGATAACCTCAGTTTGATGAAAATTTCAGTCGATTCCTTCTAGCTTCGATTGGCTGATTTGTCTGCATATCGCTTGATAAAATGTTGCTGCTAACAACTAACGCCTTTTGAAACTATGATACTGTACTTACGGTACAGCAATGCTCGCGTGTGCGAGTGCAAACACTCAGTAATAGTAACAGCAATGTACTAATAGCAAGTACAAGGCAAAACTATGCCATGCCTTCTTTATAAACAGTAGTACTTCATGTTGCTACTTCAATACAAGCTAAATGCGCTCGATATTCGGTAGAAGCCACGCCCTCTATAAATATCACAGTACTCCGTGTTAACTACTACTTCAATACAAGCTTCATGCGTTCGATATATTTGGTAGATGCCACGCCCACTATATAAACTGTATTACTTCGTCTTGCTACTTCAATACCAGCTTCTTGTGCTCGATATTCAGTAGGTGCCACGCCCACTTTTAAGACGAAAGCATTTTATTTTTATAAGGTAAGTGTTGCTATTATGGGACACTTAAGAACACTTCAATATTACTACTCAAAGGAAGCTTACAGGGACTTCAATTTTAATCCAGATACTCACCATCTCATTTACTATAAACCACACAAAAATGAAGTTCAAAGGATAATTTAATCATGAGAACTTGTAAGGTTTTATTACATGACCACTGTGGGTAACTATAAGACAGTGCTGATATTATGAGACAACTGTGAGGCAGAACTTATTTCATGTTACTACTATGAAATGTAGAAACTATGTACAACAGTGAAAATTGGATCATACTTTCATCAACATGTCTGCATCAAACTACAAAGAAATAAAGCATGTAGCTTTAACTACTATGATGTAATTGTACCATTTCCTCTCATGTGTAATTGCTGCATATTATGAGACAGCGAATCATAAAATGGGATAGTTCAATTTTCTGGTATAAATGTTAACAAACTTATGTATATATGGGTACATTGATGCTATAAAACCACAAAAGTCCTCTAGACACAGTCACTACAATAATATTCCTCAGGAATATTAGTTTTTGAAACATTAGCACACTTCAAATCAAACCATATTTCACATACAGTGTAGGTCACAGCATTACCATTTATCTCAGTTTCTAGGGCACACTTTGAGCACTCAGCTTCACTTTCTTCTGTGTTACCAGCTACTTTATTCACTTTCTTCTTTTTCTTCTGTACTGATTTTATGCAAGTTTTAGCTATGAACAGCATTACCATTTATCTCAGTTTCTAGGGCACACTTTGAGCACTCAGCTTCACTTTCTTCTGTGTTACCAGCTACTTCCTTCACTTTCTTCTTTTTCTTCTGTACTGATTTTATGCAAGTTTTAGCTATGAACTGTGTTTATTTGCAACATTAACAAAAGAGTCTCATAATACCAGCTGTCTCGTATTGCAGACACTTACCTTATAGCTATAGGAAGCCTTTGTTTGGTGTCTGTACTTGTTTAATTTATCATGCAGCGTTTGCATCAAAGATTCTACTACAGACTTATAGGTTATGGCAGCACGAATGAAAACAAGATCTTGTAAGTGATTAATTTTAAAAAGGAATTTACATATAGCTATAGATATATTAGCTACTTCTGTTCATGTAGCTGATAAAGCTCCTACGTATGGTGAATTAATTGATATTCTCAATTATGCTGAAAGAGAATGTATGGATAGTGGTACTGTACAAAAGATTTTATGTTCAAAAGTTAAGGAAGCATATCCCAATAATTATTAGGATTGCACACCCACAACGATTTCACGACACTGTTAAGAACATTGCTGCTTCAGTAAGACCGTCATTGAGGGGAGGAAGCAAGCTTTCTGGTTCCAAGTTCTCCTTATATCATGACAGAAAATGGGTTTCGACAGTTCAAAATCTTTTAGGTATGAAAGTAATCATGCAAAGCTAACAGTATAATAATTTTAAAACGCTAGCTATTCATGTGCATATTTAGAAATGGTTTAGACAAAATAAAGCTTGTTAAGTGCTAGCTATAGCTATAGCTATGTATCACAAAAATTACTTATTGATAGCTAGCTATTTATTTTGTTTATTATATATAAACAATGATAAAAGTGTTGTGGTTATTTGTTATCTGTATAAGTATAGCCATAGCTATACTATAGCTATTCATTCATAATGTGTACTCATGAGAATTGATATATAGCTACATGTCTTTCAATTTAGGCCCTAAAGTAATTATATTTTCTATGGATCTTCACAACTATGGGCTTGATGTTGATTTGCTTACAAAAGTATATGATGAAATACAAGCTAAGAAGAAAAGATCCATCCCTTGGAGTCTTAAAGGTATTCCTGAGATTAGATTTTATAAAGATTTGCATGACATCTTGAAACATTGGCCCAAAACTTGTTCAGCACCAATAGTAGAATTATATATTGCTATCAACAAAAATTTACAAGTAAAGTAATTGCGTGCTGATAATGTTCATCGATTTGTTGAAAACTTAGCCACATCAAGTTTACTAAGAAACACAGTGGTAAATTATAACCTTGAAAAAGCTACAGTTAATGTATTACATACATTCAGATATAAAGCATTGTACTGAAGAAATTCAAAAATTGACAGCAGATTTTGGTGCTATGAAATTGCAGATAAAGGACACCAACAATGAGCTTAACCACACTCAGAAAACTCTAGGAGATGTCATCAATGAAATGAAAAGTAAGAAATTACAGATGTTGCAAAGAAAAACCTGTGAATTGGAAGAGTTCAGCAGACATACTACCACTGATACCTTAAGTTTGGCAGAAGAGATAGAAGCTATCAAAGCATGTGCAGAAAGCATGGAATTATCTAACATACTGGCATCCGTTCAGAAGGAATTATCTACTTTTATCACAGATGCTGTTTCAATTACTGTTGATTCTGAATCCAATTTTATCATTGAAACAAAGACTGTTGATGAGCAGTACTCTGCAGGTATTCGTATAGTTACATTACACTCTTTTAGCAAATCAGGTATGTACCTCCAGCTAAAATAAGCAATGTATTTATATCCATTATTAAATGTTTTTCCTTAACTCGATGTTGAAAGATTGGCTTTACATAAAAAACAATATGCTGGGTATATGCGAACGAAAGAGTTCAATACTATTTGCACTGTTCACTAAGCTATAATAGTTGTGCACAATAGCATAAAGCATGAGAAATCATTGCATTTAACCATGGATGGAATAACTTTAAGCTACAGTAGGTGGTGCCGCCATCAATAATATGGTGCTTTCATTTATTACGGTAGCTGATGGAGCTGCTGAAATTGCAATTGAATATGTGTCAAAGAGCTAGAGAAATTAAGAAAAATGGCAACTGCTTTAAAACTGACTCATGCCAAAAGAATATATTGAACAATATTTTCTTCTACGTAATACATCAGATAGTGTTTCAGCTCAAAAACGATGTACTAAGCTTATGAAAGACTATAACAAGATTTCGATAGGGAAAAATTCGGGCAAGCCAGACCAAAGAAATTAGATATTGTTGAAAACTTTTGTGCCATGCATCTAGGTTATAATTTACGGAACAATATTTCTCAGTGGAACTAAATTAGTTTCTTCAAGTGGCACCAGGGAGTATCACTCTGTAGGATGTATTCGTATATGAATTCTGCAAATTATTTGGTCGCTATGGTGTACCAGAATACACTATAAAATTTCTCGATTTTCTTGACATAATATCAGATCTTTGTGCAGCAGATATAACCTATTATAAATCATGTATAAATGTGGTATTTGATCGCCAAATAAGAAGTCGCTACTTTGTCACTGCTGCTAATGCAGGTAAAATTTCATACCAAAAAACAGCAGTTGAATTCCTGAGGTATACTGGTCGAGAAAGTAGAAATAAGCTAAAGAAGGATGTTAGTATAAAATTGCAAGATCATAACGAATTAGCAGCACTAAAAGCAGATGCTCTCATGTTCTTTCATGTACGTATATGCAGACCTTAAAACTTTGGCCAAGTAAACTGAATTTAAGTAATCTGCTTTAGATATAAACACACATTATCTTGAGTTGTAAGTTTTTGTACAAGAACTCCATGGAAGAGTATCCTGAAATTATTATGAATCAGCACTATGCAGTTATTAAACCCGCAGATAGGTTATATAAAGATGACACACAAGTAAATCATCCTTGTCATGCAAAATCAAAGTGTGTTCGATTCATGATGAGCTTTTCATTTCCAATGAATGGGATGAAACTGTTATGCATCCCATAATTATTAATGGAGTTGCTTCTATGAAATCAAAGCTGTCTAACTATGCACAAAATCAACTACCAGGTGGAATTTATTGGGATCCAGATCCTAAAGTTAAAGTGATACTTGAAGAAGTGAATCCCAGTAATGACTTGTGTGAAAGTATACTTGGTCTTAATAATTATTTAAATATTACAATTTCTAACATGCACCAGGTCAAACAATCCAATCTACATAGTCCAATTATAGAAAAACAAAACCATTCAATGACTACAGCAGTTACCACAGCCTCAGCAAAATGATATTATAGATTTAGCCGTTGCTAGCAGAAGGGAAGCATTTACAAGTTGTAAAGAAGATGATGCTAAGATCTGCAAGCAAAGAAGGGAAAATATGCTACAAGCACATAGGAGACTAATGGTACATAGATACAAAGAGCAAACAGAAAAGCATGCACTACTAAATGAACATTTTATTACATCATCAGAAGAGTTATACCAATCAATAACTAGCATAGATAAGAAATCAGTATAGTAACCAAGAGGAAAGCAAAAATACTAGAAAATCCAGATTAAAATGAGAAAATTTCTGTTGAAGCAAAACGAAAAAATTGTTTTCAAACATTCAGGAAAACATCGCCCATTAAATGACATACGTAATACAGGAATTGGCAAGTTTTATTCACAACTCCTTCAGCTCAGTAAAGATTATTGATCCATTTATATACTTTAATAGGAAAAAGTGTATATGAACTAGAAGATACTCACTTATAAAAGTGGTATAGTGTTGTAGTGGTTGATTATAATCCAGTCTGTAAGCTTCACACAATCCAGTATGAGGGTGAAGAAGACATATGTAATTGTAAATGTAATTTTAGGTGATCTGGTTGTAATAGACAATACTTCCACGTTTGTATAATGACATACTGACATGGAAGCTACATATATGTAGCTGTAATTTTGGGGCCGGGGATACGTATAATATTTGCACTGCACTATAGCTATATAGCTAGCTAGCTAGCTCAAATAGATAGCTATATATGTATACAGTTATAGCTAGCCATAGCAAGATTAGCTACTATGGCTATGCTGCATGATTGTTCAGAAGGTGAAAGCAATGTGCAGACACCATCAAAGACAATAGCTAGGTTTACAGTTAAATATTAATCATTGCTCTGTTCCTTCTTTGATCAGGGAAAAACACTATTGCATAACTAGCTATAGCTAATTTATATATAGTGATCATTGAATACACTTTTAGCTCAGCCAGATGGCAAACAAGAACCAATCTTTCCAATACCTTTATGTTAAAAGTTTAACCATTATTGACCATTTTTAAGCTGTATGGGAGGGATCCATCATCAGTATTACTCGGTGATACTGGAGTGGAGAAGTTTATTTTATAACAATACTTTGTAGAAATGATGCGATGGCTAGAAGTTACTGAAGACAATCCAACTTGTTTGGGAATAATGTTAACTTATTAATGAAGGTTGCAAGTAAGTATCATTGGAACAAAAAGGCCGTGTACACATTAGTGAATGCATGGTGGAGTGGATAGATTGGCCAAGCGTTTCTTACGCTGATATTTACAATTATTTGATCAACACACCAAGTGAGTATACTCATGAAAATTAATGTTAAAAGCTTACAAGAGCATGGACGGTTATAACTTTTTTGTGAATGGCTGGGTTAGCAACATTGTTGTTACTCAGATAGAAGGCAAACAACACTACCTTTTTACAGCCACAGTTAAGCATTCCCAAACACTATCAGCTACTCCCTTGAAAGTTTGGGTGGGCTGTAAATTAAATGGAGAGGTGGTGGCAGCACATTGTACCTGCATAGCAGGAATTGGAGAAGTTTGCTCTCATATTGCTGGTGTTCTTTTTGCTTCTGAAGCCAATACCCAAGTGAAACAACAGAAGAGTTGCACCTCACTTCCTTGTGCATGGCTCCCACCATCATTCAGAAGTGTTGAATACTTGCCTGTGTCTGATATTGACTTCAGAACACCAAAGCAAAAAAGAAAGAGCAGTCAAGCTTTTGGCTCTGACACAACATCGGCCCCAAAGAAAAGTTTAATAGTGCAAAAACCCAATGAGGCAGAATTGACAGATTACTACTTGAAGCTGTCAAAGGCAAAGCACAAGCCGGTTTTATTGTCATTGGTAAATGGCGTTAATGATTATTTTGTTCCTTTGTATATAAAGGGAATACTCCCTCAACCTCTGACAGCCTTGTACAATCAGAAATATCAAGAAATGCCCTTTCCAGAGATTCTCAAGGTATGTGAAGCTTTGTATGACACCGTGACTATCACACCAGAGCAAGCTAACATGGTGGAACAGAAAACCAGAGCGCAATCAAAATGCAAGCTTTGGTATGAACAGAGAGCTGGTCATATCACAGCTTCGGTGTTACAAAAAGTGCTTCATACAGATTTATCTAAGCCCTCTGTATCATTGTTAAAGTCCATCTGCTATCCCCATGCAACAAAGTTTTTTAGTGATGCATGTGAGTATGGCCAGCAGCATGAGGCTGATGCATTACGTATTTACAGTGACAACATGAAAATTACGCATCCTTTATTTGAATTACAGAAGTCAGGACTGGTTCTAGACACTGAGAATCCTTTCATTGGGGCTTCACCTGATGGGATTATTTCTTGCTTGTGCTGTGGCAAGGGAGTAGTTGAGGTAAAGTGTCCTTTTTCATGTCGAGATAAATCATTTTCTGAGGCAGTCAAGGAGAAAACATTTTGTTTGGAAGAAGGTACTTTTTTTCTTAAAAAAGATCATGAATACTTTTTCAAGTGCAAATGCAGATGAAACTTTGCCGAGCAAAGTTTTGTGATTTTGTCGTTTGGGGGAAAGATGGTGCCTACCTTACGCAGAGAATTAAATATGATGAGGAATTTACTGAAAATGCACTGGTTCAAGTGAAATCTTTCATGAAATTGTGTCTGTTGCCAGAGCTGCTTAGTCGATGTTTTACCAGTGGTATGAAAAAACCCGACACTCCATCAGACTATGAGTCAGAGGAAGATGATGTCAAAGCTGACAACCAGTTACCATCACAAGATGATGTCACAGCCAAACAATCCACCAGCACATCCGATGATGCAGATCTTGTTGATGCAATGATAGCTTGTGATGGTGGGAACTGTGCCATTGAATGGCATCATTTGTCCTGTGTAAATTTGACTCAAGCACAAGTTCCTAGTGGCTACTGGTGCTATCCTGATTGTGCCACTGACAAAGTATAAAACTTATGCTGTATAATACAATTAAAAAGTATATAAGACAAGTAGCTATGTAGCTATGTATATTATAAATAAATTAAAAGCAATGTAAATTAGTCGCAAAATATTAAACAATATTAATTAAATTAGTCAAACGGCACTACAGAATTACAGTGGTTGTACAAAGTACAAGATATCGTTACTATCTTGTCAATAGGTGATAACTTATCTTCACCATAGCATACTACCATGCTGATTGGAAGGGTCGACTGTAAAATCATGTACTTCTGTCTGACTGCACCAATCACTCTCTCAATGTGTATTCTCACCTGGGATAGTTGCCTTGAACTGTCTACCTCTAGTTTGCTAAGTTCAGGTTTTCCTCTTGTGAAAGGTGGATGTTTCACTTCTGAACACAGTAAACCCACACTGTCCTGAATGGTAAATCCTCGATCTGCAAGTACTATATCACCAGGTAAAAGGTGTTGCAGAAGACCACTATTCTCAGTGAGATGGACATCTGACACACGACCACCCCATCCCTTTGAGATGAAGGAAACAGAACCCTGTGGAGTGATGCCGATGAGGTATTTCACGGTGTTATGTTTTTTATAATTTGACCATGTTTGTGCTCGTGCTACCAGTGAGGTTGGTCTTTCAATAAAAATTTCAAAGCAATCAATGATGATTGCACACTTCTTGAAAGCTTTTCGAAATACCATGGGCATGGTCTTAAGGAGAGCATCTAACTTCGTGTACAACACATCAAGCCACTTGCTGAAGTAACAACAAACTGTTGATGGATGAATGTCAAATTGATATCCCAAATCTTGTACTCCTACATTCAAAGAAGGCACATCATTACTAAAAGAAACTGGTCAAACACACCACAAGAGCTGGCAGCATTTGAATCTGGTAATCCACTGGTAACAAAACTTGTTCAGCACCAATAGTAGAATTATATATTGCTATCAACAAAAATTTACAAGCAAAGGAAAACCGTGCTGATAATGTTTATCGATTTGTTGAAAACTTAGCCACATCAAGTTTACTAAGAAACACAGTGGTAAATTATAACCTTGAAAAAGCTACAGTTAATGTATTACATATGTACATTCAGATATAAAGCATTGTACTGAAGAAATTCAAAAATTGACAGCAGATTTTGCTGCTATGAAATTGCAGCTAAAGGACTCCAAAAAAGAGCTTGACCATACTCAGAAAACTCAAAGAGATGTCATCAATAAAATGAAGAGTAAGTATTTACAGATGTTGCGAAGAAAAACCTGTGAATTGGAAGAGTTCAGCAGACATAGCTACTACCACTGATACCTTAAGTTTGGTAGAATTATCCAAAACACTGGCATCCATTCGGAAGGAATTATCACAGATGCTGTTTCAATTATTGTTGATTCTGAATCCAATTGAAACAAAGGCTGGTGGTAAGCAGTACTCTGCAGGTATTCGTATGTTATATTACACTCTTTTAGCAAATCAGGTACCTCTAGCTAAAATAAGCAATATAATTAAATCCATCTTTGAATGTTTTTCCTTCACTCGATGTTGAAAGATTGGCTTTACTTAAAAATGATGTGCTGGGTATATGCGAACAGAAGAGATCAATACTATTTGCACTGCTCACAAAGCTATAATAGTTGTGCACAATAGCATAAAGCATGACAAATCGTTGCATTTAAGCATGGATGGAACATATTTAAATCAAAAAAGCTAAGTGGTGCTGCCATCAATAATATGGTGCTTTCAGTTAATACGATATCTGATGGAGCTGCTGAAACTGCACTTGAAGATGTGTTAAAATAGCTAGAGAAGTTAAGAAAAATGGCAACTAAAACTGACTCATGCCAAAAGAATAAATTGAACAATATTTTCTTCTACGTAATACATCAGATAGTGTTTCAGCTCAAAAACGATGTACTAAGCTTATGAAAGACTATAACAAGATTTTGATAGGAAAAAGTTCGGGCAAGCCAGACCAAAGACATCAGATATTGTTGAAAACTTTTGTGCTATGCATCCAGGTTGTAATACAGGTATACGGTAGGAATTTCTCATATTAATTTCTTCAAGTGGCACCAGGGAGTATCACTCTGTAGATGTAATCGTACATGAATTCTACAAATTATTTGGTTGCTACGGTGTATCAGAATACACTATAAATTTCCTTGATTTTTTGACATAATGTCAGATCTTCCTGCAGCAGATATAACCTATTATAAATCATGTATAAATGTGGTACTTGATCATCAAATAGGAAGTAGCTACTTTGTCACTGCTGCTATAATGCAGGTAAATTTTCATACCAGAAAATACAGCAGTTGAATTCCTGAGGTATACTGGTCGAGAAAGTGGAAATAAGCTAGAGAAGGAATGTTAGTATAAAATTGCAAGATCATAACAAATTAGCAGCACTAAAAGCAGATGCTCTCATGTTCTTTCATGTACGTATATGCAGACCTTAAAACTTTGGCCAAGTAAACTGAACTTAAGAAATCTGCTTTAGATATAAACACACATTATCTTGAGTCGCAAGTATTTGTACAAGAACTGGAAGAGCATCCTGAAATTATTATGAATCAGCACTATGCAGTTATTAAATCTGCAGATAGGTTATATAAAGATGACACAAAAGTAAATCATCCTTGTCATGCAAAATCAAAGTGTGTTCATGATGAGATTTTCATTTCCAATGAATGTAATGAAACTCTTTTGTATCCTATAATTATTAATGGAGTTGCTTCTATGAAATCAAGGCTGTCTAGCTATGCACAAAATCAACTACCAGGTGGAATTTATTGGGATCCAGAACTTAAAGTCAAAGTGATACTTGAAGAACTGAATCCCAGTAATGACTTGTGTGAAAGTATAATGATTATTAATACTACAATTCCTAACATGCACCAGGTCACACAATCCAATATAGTCCAATTAAAGAAAATCAAAATCACTCAATGGCTACAGAGTTATCACAGCCTCAGCAGAATGATATTATAGATTTAGCCGTTGCTATAGCAGAAGGGAAGCATTTACTAGTCGTAAAGAAGATGATGCTAAGATCTGTAAGCAAAGAAGGGAAAACATGCTACAAGCACATAGGAGACTAATGGTACATACGTAGATACAAAGAGCAAACAGAAAAGCATGCACTGCTAAATGAACATTTTATCACATCATCAGAAGAGTTATACCAATCAATAACTAGCATAGATAAAGAAACCAGTACACAAACCAAGAGGAACGCAAAAATACTAGAAAATCCAGATTAAAATGACAATTTTTTTATTGAAGCAAAACATAAGAATTGTTTTCAAATATTCAGGAAAACATTGCTCATTAAATGACATACGTAATACGGGAATTGGCAAGTTTTATTCACAACTCCTCGAGCTCAGTAAAGATTATTGATCCATTTATGTACTTTAATAGGAAAAGAGTGAATCACAAATTAATTTGAACTAGAAGATACTCACTTAGAAAAGTGGTATAGTGGTGTAGTGGTTGATTATAATCCAGTCTGTAAGCTTCACACAATCCAGTATGATGGTGAAGAAGACAAATGTAACTGTAGATGTAATTTTAGGTGATCTGGTTGTAATAGACAATACTTACACTTTTGTATAATGACATTCTGACATGGTAGCTATATACGTATATAGCTGTAAATTTGGGGCCGGGGATACGTATAATATTTGCACTGCATTATAGCTGTAGCTAGCTAGCTCAAATACGTAGCTATATATGTATACAGTTATAGCTAGCCATAGCAAGATTAGCTACTATGGCTATGCTGCATGATTGTTCAGAAGCTGAAAGCAATGTGCAGACACCATCAAAGACAATAGCTAAGTTTACAGTTAAATTTTAATCATTGCTCTGTTCTTTCTTTGATCAGGGAATGCGCTATTGCATAGCTAGCTATAGCTACTTAATATATAGTGAACATTGAATACACTTTTAGCTCAGCCAGATGGCAAACAAGAACCAATCTTTGCAATATTTTGTATGTTAAAAGCTTAACTGTTATTCACCATTTTTAAGCTGGGAGGGATCCTTCCCCTAGGAGTGTATTAGTTCTTAGTCTTGTGAAGTTTCGATGCTGAGCCTTGTGAAGTAGTTTCAAAGCGTTTGTTAATTGTATAAACAGGCTGTCCAATGATTGAGATGTCTGGTGTTTGATCATCTTAGTCATTATGATAGGGTCCACAACATGAAAAATTAACTTTTGATAATCAACTAGCAAACAACCTGCACGTGTTAGGCTAGGTGCCAAATAGAAAACCTCAGTTGATGATCAATTCATTCTAGCTTAAATCGACTGATTTGTCTGTATATCACTTCTAACTAACAGTAGTACCAAGTAATACTTACTTGCTTAATACTTCCACATAATGACTAATTCCAGTTCCTGATTTTAAAGCACCTTATACAAAATGCCTATTCCAGACGCTTAAAACAAGACGTATGAACTCAATATAGCCACTTACATGGGTTTACAAGTATATTTTAAGTTTCTCGTGTTTGGCAAACATCTTATCTATGAAATTTAAGACGTCATACAGTTAACTTTTGCAAATTCGTCCTCCTACTGAATTGTGCATGCACAATATTTAAAAATATTTACGTAAGTTAGTGTGTATATTGTTTGTGATAGCGTATATTACGAAAGTTGCCGCTGTGAATATTGGTTTAGAAGGTATGTTGTTCATGTATAATAAGTATATATTCACGACAATAACATGTACTGCGGCTGTTTAATAACAATGCGCATGTGCAAATGTGCAAAATATTTCCCCACCATACCTCATCGCTAGGTTGGTTGTAAATGTTTTGTGTGCTAATAACAAGCAACCTGGCTTAAGTTTATGTGCATGAAATGTATTAGTTACTAGCTGACATGTAACCGTTGATGAATTGGATATTTGAATAGTTGAATGATCAAATATATATATTTTAGCTACATGCAGAGATTTATCATGGCAGCAAAAAAGAAAAGGTGGACAGAGAAAGCAATTAACAATGGTAACAAAGATGTATTGGAAGGGAATCTGAGTGTAAGATGTGCTGCAGTACAATAATATTATGATATTTCATCATCTATTACATAAGTGGAAAAGTGTCTGGAGCAGTTAGTGGATCTCCACGTTATCTGGATGAGGAAGAAGAAAGAGAATTGGTAGAATTTTCATTGGGATATGCAGAAGTTGGCTATACAAAGACTGTAAAAGAAGTGAGAGTTATGGTTGGTAAAACAGTTGCCAAAAAGCAACATCAAGATATCGGAAGTATGTATGTACTGTATCTGTTATAGTCATGGGTTGTGGGAAAAGTTCCAGAAAAGACATATAGAGCTTTCTTTACATTCCAATGAAACTTTGTACCAAAGAAGAGCAGTAGTGATTAGCCCTAAAGTACTGAATAAATACTTCAATGTATACTGTCAAAGGGATTGATCTTCACAAAAGGCCTGCATTAATCTGCAATTGTGATGAAAGCGGTTCAACGACCAGGAAAAAGATTCACTGGTAAAGGTCAAAAGCATGTACTAACTGTTACATCAGACATAAGTCACGTGTTACTGTGTTGGAATGTGGTAACACAGCTGGATATGCAATTCCATACTAGTAATATATGCTCATGCTAATCTTACAGAGCTACTGTATAAGGGAGAAATAACTGACACAATGCACATATGCTTTGTCACCTGGTAGTGGTTGGATGGATGGTATAACATTCTATAAATGGTTTGAGCACCATTTTTGGAGTATGCTCCATCTGGAAGACCCTTATTGCTCCTATTAGATGGTCACTCTTCACATCATAACCTTGAATTTATTTGTTTTGCTGCTCAGAAGAGAGTCATTGTATTTGCATTACCACCAAACACAACATATATTTCTCAACCATTGGACGGATTATGTTTTTAATGCCTTAAAGCAGTGTTGGGATGTGCAGTGTAATTCATTCATGTTAGATAACCCAGGTAAAACAGTAACTCTTTATCAGTTCTCAGAACTGTTTGCAGTTGCTTGGAAAAAATGCCATGACTCCACAAAATATCACTTCTTAGATTTTGTGCTACAGGGGTGTTTCCAGTCAATCGCCAAGTACTAGAAATCTTACAAGTAAAGGAAAATAGCTCAGCAAAATTGTCAATGACTGCCATGATAGCTAAAACTAATGGAAATATTTTTTGCCACTCTACAGTACCAAGAGGTCCTTAATCAGTAAAGATGCTGCAGTAGAGTGCACTGATGAAGAACTGAAGCATTTTAAAAGGCGCTTTGATGAAGGATATGATGTACCTAGTGATACCTGCAGCAGCAGCAGCTACATTCAGTGGATTATATTCATCATCCAGAATGTAACAGACCACATCGCGTAAATCCTTCTAATATCACAACTACAGGGTGTCATGATACAAATTCTATCTCTGTAGATAAAAATCATCCTACTAACAGTTTGCCTGGCAGTAGTAAAAAGTTGACAGCTCAGCGTAACTGTGCAGAAGGTATTTCAACTCAAACGGGTTGATTTTAACAAAAATAATCAAACTTTATTCTTTTTTGAAAGTACCAACTCCATTAGCCCATCAAACTAAAACAAAAGCCAAGGGTGCAAAGGTACTTACAAGACAGGAATACTTGTAAGACCTTGAGGAGAAGGAAAGGTTAAAAAAGAAAAGGAAGAACAAAAAGAACAAAAGAAAAGACAAAAGGAAGAGAAAGTTAAACTGAAAACAAGTGGTACTTCTCAGTGGCAGAAATTGTTAAGCGTTAAAGCCAAAGGTATATCTATAGTAAGCTATGTAATATAGCAACCATATAATATTATGGCTATACAGCTAGCTATATAATATTTATTGTACATATATGGTTATAGCTATAGCTATATATAGCTAACTAGCTATAGCTATATCCTTAATGACAACTAGCACATTAATCTCATGCACATATAGCTATATCTAGCTACTGGATTTTGTTTGACAGGGAAATCTGATTGTAACACTCTAAATGGCAAAAGTAAAGAGGTAGCTACAAACAAGGAAGAGGCCGAGGTATATTACCAAAAGTAGCTAGTTAAAATAAAATTATAGCTCCATGTATACAACTTTTAGGTCTCTGATGATGAGTCAACAACTTGCGGAATATGTAAGAAGAGAGATAGCGAGATAGTACATGAAATAAATGAAAGATGGATCTTTTGCGACACATGTGAGGTGTGGTTTCACATGGTTTGTGTTAAGCTCAACAAAGCCCCCAGAGGTTAC
The DNA here is from genome assembly GCA_963930835.1 of Spongia lamella. NCBI lineage: Eukaryota > Metazoa > Porifera > Demospongiae > Dictyoceratida > Spongiidae > Spongia > Spongia lamella. The sequence continues at coordinate 21,217,222 of OZ005747.1, read as the reverse complement.
TGGAGTAGCAACACATGTAGTTATAGGAAATTTTGATAAACAGTTTAAACCTTCAAGTAACTTTTGATTAATTTTGCAAGAGTATATATATAGCTAATAGCAATGCATAACTGTAATTATGTACATGCAGGTATATATATAGCTATAGCTATATGCATGCATGGCCATGGATCTTGTTTGCTACAATAATTAATTCAATATAGCCTGTTAACTACAGCTATATGCACCACTGAGATAATCATTGAGTAAAGTGCTTGCAATGGCATGCATGATTAGAAATTGATCTGCATGCATGAGGAGAGGCCGGAGTATATAGTGGTAGACGTCATTAGCTAGCTATATATAGATATAGCTATAGCTTTCATATTGTACAACATCCTGACTTTTGAAACTGGAGGCAACGGCTGCTCAGTTCCTTGTGCCTGCATATATACTTTACGTATGTAAATACTTGTTTACTGTCCCTATATATGTAAAGAGTCGATAGTCGATTGTCCGGTGCAAATTTTCGAATTCCCATACCTCCAAGAAGTAAGGTGGACAACCTTCAATATTTGCCATGCAGATTTGCAACGTTCAGGCTTTTTAAACAAACAGTGTAGTTATTTTTTCAGCACTATTTCTTGGCTTGGCATTGATTTCTTCAAAATATGTCTGGTTATAGATTGCTCACTCTATCAGTTGAGTAGTTATAATTTATCACTACAGTAAATAGCTATGTAACTACATATTATACAATATGATAATAACTTACATATGGTAGACACCAAAATACAGTTAACATACTATAAACGTAATTATGTTAAACTTACGCTGTTTGTTTATGCTTCAGGAACAATACTACGCATGATACTTGATTCGTAATTACGCATGTAATATGCACTTGCGTAATTACTTAGTATAGCCCTCAGCACGGCCGTATTACAATTGTATTTTATTTTTCTATTATACATAAAGTACAGATAAAGGAGGAAAACTGAAGTAACAAATAAGATTGATATTCCGACGATCAAACTGACACTGTAACTATATACATAGTTAACTATAGTATTTTCATACATGCACACATTTTGTAATGATTAATTTTGAGACAGGGTATAGTATAGCATTTTTGCCAATTTTAGTCTTGGTTAAAGGTAAGCAAAAGATTAATAGAAGTATATACGTACGTCAGTATACCGAAGTAGAAACAAGAGCACATAACTGTGCAGTCCTCCCCGATATTTTAGCTCAATTCAGTGGGAGTGAACCTGATAATACTATACAGCTGTGATGCTGTGTAATAATCGTTTGCATGTGTAACAGGAATTTCTTATATACTTCTGAAATGCATGCATATTAATGCTGGTGACTTTTCTAGATGGTAATCTAGCAAGTTTCATGTGGTGTCATAATGACTAGCTACTATCAATAGAGTAGTTATAATTTACCACTACAGTATATACGTAGCTATGTAGCTACTGTACATATTATACAATATGATAATAACTTACTTCCTGTGTATCCATCAGTTAAGATTGATCAAACATAATAATAAAAACACATTAGTAAACAAAATAATTCTGTAAATGGTTAAATGCATTAATAACAATCCATATACATACAAACCGTGTTATGTTGTTTTAACCTAACTAATTTTAATAAACTATTCACTAAGAAAATGCCATTTCATTTGATATAGCTATAGCTAAGCTTTTAAATTTCCTTAATGAAATTCCATTTTGAAGAAAACCATTTGTCTGTGTAATTCCAATACATGAAATTTAGCGTTAACAATTTAGTAAATATTACATAAATTATTATTCTCTATTAGTACTGCTAACAATCATTACTGACTGCTTTATTAGAGAGTATCACTCATGTGATACAAGCTATTTGTTGTGATTTTATAGCTAATCATTAAAATTGATAAAGTTATTACATCAATATATGTAAGATAATCGTAAATCGTAAAATGTTTGTATAAAACACAATTTAATCGTTAGTTGTGGACTAAAGCTTATTAGATATAATATTAATTATGTACATACGGTACCTACGTATACTGTACATACGTATATGGAAGGCAAGGATAATGTTAGCAGCTTTAATATAGACATGGTGTGCTTTAAATGCATTAATTTTACTATAACTAGCTATGTACATAGTGTGTCATAATTACTAGCTATTATCAGTAGAGTAGTTATAATTTATCACTACAGTATATAGCTATGTAGCTACATATTATACAATATGATAATAACTTATTGCCTGTGAATCCATCAGTTAAGATTGATCAAACATAATAATAACAAAACATTAGTAAACAAGATAATTATGCAAATGGTATAATGTAATAACTAAGGAAGAACACAAAGAACAAGGAAGGAAGAACACAAAGAACAAAACAGAAGACAAAAGGAAGAGAAAGCTAAACTGAAAACAAGCGGTGCTTCTATGCGGCAGAAATTGCTAAGTGTTAAAGCCAAAGGTATATCTATAGTAAGCTATGTAATATAGCTACCATATAATATTATGGCTATACAGCTAGCTATATATTATTATTTATTGTACATATATGGCTATAGCTATAGCTATATATAGCTAACTAGCTATAGCTATATCCTTAATGACAACTAGCACATTAATCTCATGCACATATAGCTATATCTATAGCTACTGGATTTTGTTTGACAGGGAAACCTGATTGTAACACTTTAAATGGCAAAAGTAAAGAGGTAGCTACAAACAAGGAAGAAGCCAAGGTACGTACATACATATATTGTGAAAATTAGCTAGTTAAAATAATATTATTATTTATTAGCAAATATACCCACCGTTGGGCAGGTATATAGATACTTGAAGTATAGAAGCTAGCTAAATGATTAGATGATGCATTTGCCAATACAATTCCAGTTGGTGAATGCATTAACTATATACTACGTATACTATTACTGGTTATGATCAGTTACTGGGCAAGCTGGTATTATGATAGGTCAAATTTTTGCAAAATATAGTTACCATTAAATCAAAGGTATCATTCTTCCTATGTTGTTGCTTAATAACATCCTGGAAATTCTGATAATGCAATATAGTAACAAATCATCCAACATTAGTAAGAAGGTGTAACAGCAAACAATATATGCTGCTGCATCTAGCTCAGTCTGTGTATGCTGCTAAATATAGTTACACACATGGATACATGCATAGCTATAGCTACAACCATCAATGTTATTGATGATGATGAGTGTTCACCCTTCCATCCATAATGGTGTTTGTACATAATTCTGACATTCAGTATATAACATCACTCAACCTGAACACCACTAACATAGTTTTTGAGCATTAAAATGTGTACGTATTTATACTGTAGTATGTGCATGCATGTATATTAACAGTATTATTGGTGTATCGTGAAATACCATTAGTTACAGCTCAGCCATACATTAGATATATAGAGAACCAGGGAGAACCAGTGCTTTGCATATGTATATAGTAAGGATACCCTTCTGTTGGACAGGATGAAAGTTTGTCAGCATACAGAATATACGTATAGCTATCTCATATCCAACTTTATGCATGCAGATAACATGTAGTTAGCTATTGCTTGGATGAAGAAGCGACACAGTCAACTATACTGTATCGTAGTTATGTATTTTATCTGAAAACAATATTTTATAAGTACCCGTATACCTACATACACACAAACACGCGTAAGTAAGTAAGGTATCATGCAAATGCCATTTCAACCTTTATTGAATCATCATCAGTGTTACTTATCTGAATACCGTAGTGCAGTATTACCGCAACGCTTTTTTGTGAATTGGCAAAAATTAAAGCTTGCTATAGCACACATTTTTACATTTTTCATATAATCTTGGTGTAGATATGCATGTTATCCAAAAATCGCAAATATTTCTTCTGAGAGCAACTAATTATTTGTTTCACAAAAATTATTCACGCAATATATTCCCACTACTAGGGCTGAGCCTAATATCCTCAAAATTTTACCTATTATTCCTTCCCGAACTTCCCAAAATTTTGACCCATTATTCTTATTTTATGCCACATCATCACCTATTATTCCTACTTATTCTTGTAATTTTTACTGTATCAGTGATATTAATGTCCACAATACACACAGTGACTATTATACTTGTGAATAGGATATTGCCAGTGTAGACTTATCTTAAGAATCTACATGAAATATTGCTATCTTCATGAACATCTTCACCATTATTATCATTTTAAACAGTCTTTGAGATTATTTTCATTACATTTACCCATTGTAACTTTCAATTATTCTTGTGACTTCCAATTATTCTTGTATTATGCTCGTGAATATTCTATAATTCCCAGAATTATTCTCATTAAAATTGCAACCTATTATACTCAAAATTATGCCGGCATATTAGGCTCAGGCCTACCAACTACATGGTTGTATAATGCTGAACTTATTATTCAGATGAGGATAGTTAACTGACTGAATATTGTTCCCCTGCTTTTGATGATGCTTAGTATCATGGTCACTTTGTGGTGCTTTCTCAGGTATTTTGCTAACCATTTCTGGCATTGCAACCATAAAAATTTAATCTCTATCCTTTGTTTTGATGGTGAAGTGCACAGACAATTTAATTAATTTATAGGATTTTTCTCTGCATGCATTGCAGAAGACTACACTTTTGGCATTTACCACATTCCACATCTTCATTAACTGTTATGCTGTGTCCTGTAGGGCTGCAGTGATTGTGCTGGAATAATTTTTAGTATAATGTTATGCTGGTATTTTGCAAGTAGAAAGTGGCATGTCACACAAAGAACAGTCAAACAATCTATATGAATACAGTAATACAAAGAATTTTGAGTGTAACCACCTCAGCCCTGTGTCCACACCATAAACAACCACTGGCTAAGCATGTCTACTGCAATCGCCTTCACATGCATATTTATAACATTGTATCTTCTGTTAGGGCATGATGGGTGTTGGATACCTGTAAATTTCATTCAATACAATCATATATAGCACTCGCCACACTTTTGGCATTCACCACATTCCTCAGTTTTATGCTGTGTCCACACTGTAAATAATCACCATCAACATCAAAATATGCTCAACATATCTGCACATTATTCAGTTATAATTAGCTGCTATAACGTTGCCTGTAAATTTCATCGATATGATTTCAGATGTATTGAAGTGTTTACCTCACGATTAGACAATCTAGTTTCAGTTATACCAACTATCTTTTATTGTTTATTATCTAATTTTACCAGTTAGCCACTGGAAGGCATACACATCTTGCTTCTGTTGATGTTCAAGCAACTTTTGTCGGTCTCCAGATGTGCTCTAGCTCTGCCGGCTTTCTGAACAGAAGAATAACACGTTAGCTTAGGCACAATGGAGCTAAATTCACTCGCTAGTGATTGGCAGTGCAGCTTATCAATTATTGGGCTATACATGCCATAGCTTGGCTGGCCACCTAGGTGTAGCCACAGCAACCGAGGAGACAACACACAGCTTGTCGGAAATAGCGTATGCAACTACGCATGCTGTAGTACACGTGAGCAGGAAATGCCTATGCTGTACATGTGAGCAGATGGTGAAGAGCAGAAAGCGAAATGAAGTTTTGGAACATTTGAAGACAAACATGTTCATGCTAGCCTACTACACAATTGATTGGCGCAAATTTCATGTCCACAGACACAGAGACCTTCAAAATCGAGGCTTCGCAAAATTCGACAAGATGTGGTTTCACTTAATATATATATATATATACTAGCAAGTGTACGTGCCCTATTGTGCAGGTGTAGCTAAATGCATGCTGTGCAAGGCAGCTATACAGCAGATGACAGGACTCCCTGATGCCTTTAATCTACATGTCAATTCTATATAAGTATGACTATATGATATAAGTACTAAGTCTACAATGCCTACTTATACCTGGTGTCCTTTGTCTCTAGTTTACTTAGACTGCATGGCCTACAGCTTAGCTGCTACTTAGTATCTTGAGCCTTTTCCTAAGCCAAGACATACATACAATGCATGCAATGTCCTACACATATGACTCTCTAGTAGTCTCAGTCTTATGCATATGTCAATCTAGTCTACTCAGCCTTATCATCTAGTATGTTATGCCTATTGACTATGTCTGGCCTGTCATGCAGGTGTAGCTAAATGCATGCTACATGCATGGTATAGCTATGGATCATATAACAGGACTCGCTTTTCTGTCAGTTATAAGACTGCTTCCTAGTCTCCTATGCCTGCCTATAGTCTCCTAAATAGGCCAGAGCCTAATATGCTAGCATAATTTTGAGAATAATAGCTTGTAATTTTAATGAGAATAATTCTGAACATTCATGAGCATTATAATACAAGAATAATTAGAAGTCACAAGAATAATTGGAAGTTTCAATGAGTAAATGTAACAAATAATTATTATCTCAAGGACTGTTTAAAACAATGATGATGGTGAAGATGTTCATGAAGATAGCAATACTTCATGTAGATTCTTAAGAAAAGTCTACACTGTCAATAGTCTATATATTCACCAGTATAATAGTCACTGTGGACATTATTATCACCGATATAGTACAATAAATTTACAAGAATAAGTAGGAATAATAGGGAATGATGTGGGCATAAAATAAAAATAATGGGTTAAAAATTTGGGAAGTTCGGGAAGGAATAATAGGTAAACTTTTGAGCATATTATGCTCAGCCCTACTCCTAAACCTATACCTAGCTATAGTCTCTTTTGCCTGCGTAGTGTCCGCTTGCCTATATGCTTATATAACTACATATACTAAGTCTCCTATGCTATATCTATAGTCTCCTATGCATACCTAGTTTCCTTGCCTATATCCACTTTGTTCTAAACTCTATAGCTCACACCTGGTTATGACAATTAATGACAACAGCTTGTCTGTTTACACTAAGGTTTCACAGCATTGTTTACTTAACACCTTTGTAGTTATTTAACACCTTAATTTAGTAGGCTGTACCAGCTAATAAAAGCTTAATCTATTTACTGTTAGCCAATTGGCGGTATAGCGCTACAGGAAACAGACTTGTCTGCCTGTTACATTCCTATTCTTACTGTCTTTCCTTTAGTATGTTGAGCATCAATTCGTTTTCGACGGACACGCCCACTTATCGAGTCAAAACCTTTATCCTTGTATAGTGCCTGCTGCTGCTACAGAGGCTACAAACTTCAAAGTAAGTGACTTGCCGGCTACCTCCAGCTGAAGCAGAGTCTAGGTAATGGCTAATGGCATACTCGTTTTCGACGGACACGCTCACTTATCGATTCAAAACATTTACCCTTGCAGCTGCTGCTACTGAGGCTTTATAGACACTCCAAAGTAAGTGACTTGTCGGCCATGCAGCTGAAGCGGAGGCTGGTATGGGTAATGGCATTTTTGGCAGCACAACCGGTCGTCGCATAAAAAGTAAATATAAGCAAAAAAATTGTGGAGTGACTCAATCCCCGACCATTGGACTCAGGTGTCACAGCGGAGTGCGTTACCACCAACGCAAAACTTAGTTTTTTATTTATTTACCAAAACTGTGAAAACTTCTAAAAGAATATTATACACAGATAGCTAGCTTATTATTTAATTATTAAGTCTATAATAGTCTCGTAATATTGACTTAAATGATTCGTTTGAGGTAGATTCAATCATGTAGCGTGGCAAAGAGTTCTATAGTATGGACGATGATGGCACAAAAGAGTACTTGTAAATGTCGGTATTACAAAATGTTTCAGCTAATCGGAGCATATGGCAAGATCTAGTTAGTAATTGGTATTGCGATATCTGTGAATGAAATTCATGTATGTATTTAGATGGCAGGTAGATGTTCTGTTTTAAGATGTTATAGAGCATAATTAAACAAGATTGATCTCTAAGTGACTCAAGTGACTCCCACTGTAATTCGTTATGCATTTGCGTAACACTGGCATCATATGAATATATTCCTTTTACATATTGAGCAGCACTCCGCTGAACTTCCTCTAATGTATTTTTATCATTTATCAGGTATGGGCTCCATACCGTAGCAGCATATTCTAGCTTTGGTCGCACTAAGCCAATATATGCTCTTTCTCTTAACTGGCTAGATGGAGTTCTCAGGTTGCATTTCAATAAAGCAAGTGTTTAGTTGGCTTTGGAGGTAATCAATTGGATATGCTTATGCCATTTCAAGTTGCTCTGAATTGTGATGCCTAAATATTTGTAATGTTCGACAGAAGACAAAAAGTGATCATGTATTTTGTATGATGAGGTAATCTTATTTCTTCTGAGGTGAAAAATCCTCATAGCAAAACATTTAGATGCGTTTAATCTCATCAGCCATTTATGCTGCCAATCTTGAAGTGTATACAGGTCTTCTTGTAGCTTCTCAGTGTCAGCAGGTGTGTAAACAGCCCTATACAATATACAGTCATCAGCAAAGAGTTTGACAGAACTAGCTATGTAATATAGTTTCTGGTAGGTCATTTATATAAATAGAAAACAGAGTCGGGCCGAGGACTGTGCCCTGAGGAACACCCGACAAGACTGAACATCTGGGAGAGGAAACACCATCCAAAACAACACACTGTGTTCTGCCAAATTTCAGCGATTTATGGCTGTTTTCATCAATACGAGTGTCCATCACGCTGTCATTTGGAAAAAGCATAGCTTATAGAAACTTTTAGAAATAAACTTGCTGATGCCTGGAGACATAGCTATCACGCTGGGCAGGTCTGGCTTCAATCCATGCAGGAACGACTGAGTTATTGGCGTACATGACAGACAGACAGACAGACGGCTTTTCAGCTTTATATAGTAGAATACTAACATGCAGATGTAGCTAAATGCACACTGTGCAAGGCAGCTATACAGCAGATGACAGGACTCCCTGATGCCTTAAGTCTGTCAATTCTATAAGTATGTTAAAAGTACTAAGTTTCCATGATGCAATGCCTACTTATTATATACCTGGTGTCCTGTGTCTCTAGTCTATTTAGCCTGCATGGCCTACAGCTTAGCTGCTACTTAGTGTCTTGGGTCTTTTCCTAAGCCAAGACATATATAATTATTACGTACATGGTCAGCAATGCATGCATGCAGTGTCAAACTCTCTAGTAGTCTCAGTCTTATGCATATGTCAATCTATGTAGTCTACACAGCCTTACTGCCTAGTCTGTTATGCCCAATGGCCATGTCTGCCCTGTCGTGCAGGTGTAGCTATATACCTATAGGTCATATAACAGGACTCGCTTGTCTGTCAGTTATAAACCTCCTACCTAGTCTCCTATGCCTACCTAGTCTCCTATAACTACCTAGTCTCCTAAACCTATGCCTAGCTATAGTCTCTTATGCCTGCGTAGTCTCTGCATGCCTATTCTTATAACTACGTACACTAAGTCTCCTATACCTATACCGGGCCTAGTCCTCTATAATGCCCATAGTCTCCTAAGCATATACCTAGTTTCCTTGCAATTGCCTATACCTACAGGCTACTTTGTTTTAAACTCTAGCTCACGCCTGGTTATGATAATGACAATAGCTTGTCTGTTTACAGTAAGGTTTTATTGTTTATTGGGGGGAGCCTGAGCGAGCCCCACACTAGCAAGAAGCTTGGTACGGTCGTCACGTATACAAACAACTACGAGAAAAAGCGAACGATTTCCATATTTGGTTGTTACGGTCGTTTCACGTATACAAACAACTCCGACGAAAAGCGAACAAATTCCATATTTGGTTGGTACGATTGTTCATGTCGCAAAAGATAACAAACACAGTTTATTAACGCTCCTTATTTGATTGGTACAGTCGTTCGTGTTGCGAAGAATAACGAGTGCATTCTTCTTACGTGCCATATTTGGTTCGTGTCGCGGAGAATAACGAATTGAGTTTACTGACGCTCCATATTTGGTTGGTAGGGTCGTTCGTGTCGCGAACAATAACGAGTTGAGTTTACTGATGCTCCATATTTGGTTGGTAGGGTCGTTCGTGTCGCGAACAATAACGAGTTGAGTTTACTGACGCTCCATATTTAGTTGGTAGTGTCCGGCGTTCGTGTCGCGAACAATAACGAGTTGAGTTTACTGATGCTCCATATTTGGTTGGTAGGGTCGTTCGTGTCGCGGACAATAGCGAGTTGAGTTTACTGATGCTCCATATTTGGTCGAGTTTAGTCTACTCAGTGATATTTGCACGTGATGGATAGACAAGAGAGGCTGCGTAGGAGACGAGAACTGTATAGACTTACACGAGGAGAAGAAACACCACAAGAAAGAGAAGTAAGATTCGCTGGAGTATCAGATTATTTCTTACGTTAATACTTCAAAAATACACTCAGGCTTGCCCCACGATGCTGTAGCATCTGTCTAGTTTAACACCTTTGTAGTTGTTTAACACCTTAACTTTAAGATTGAGTAGGCTGTACCAGCTTATTTAATCGACTGTTAGCCAATTGACTAAATGACGATAGTGCTATACAGCAAAGGGACTTGTCTGCCTGTTGCATTCCTGTTCTTACTGTTTTTCCTTTCCGCACATGTTGAGCATCAATTCGTTTTCGACGGACAAACCCACTTATCGAGTCAAAACGGTAGCTCTTGTATAGTGGCTGCTGCTGCTGCTGCTGCTGCTGCTGCTGCTACTACTACTGAGGCTTTAGACACTTCAAAGTAAGTGACTTGCAGGCTACGTACTTCCAGCTGAATCGGAGGCTGGGTAATGGCTGATGGCACAATTATTCGTTTTTTCGATGGACACGCCCACTTATCGAGTCAACAGGTTTACCCTACTGCTGCTACTGAGGCTTTAGACACTTCAAATTAAGTGACTTGCCAGCTACTTAAAGCTGAAGTGGAAGCTGGTAATGGCTAATGGCATTTTGGCAGCACAAATGGATGTCACATAAAAGTAAATGTAAGTAAATATACTGTATGTGCAGTGACTCAATCCCCGACCACTGGACTCAGGTGTCACAGCGAGTGCGTCACCATCAACGCAAAATTTCAGTGATTTATGGCTGTTTTTTTCGACATGAGTGTCCATCGCGCTCTCGTTTGGAAAAAAATATAGCTCTTAGAGACCGCTTTTAAAAATGAACTTTAAGACATAGCTATCGCGTCGTGCAAGTCCTGCATCAATCCATGCTGGCACGACTGAGTTATCAGCGTACAGGACAGACAGACGGACAGAAGGCTTTTCAACTTTATATAGTAGAAGATTGTACATATATGGCAATAGCTATAGCTATATATAGCTAACTAGCTATAGCTATATCCTTAATGACAACTAGCACATTAATCTCATGCACATATAGCTATATCTAGCTACTGGATTTTGTTTGACAGGGAAATCTGATTGTAACACTCTAAATGGCAAAAGTAAAGAGGTAGCTACAAACAAGGAAGAGGCCGAGGTACATTGCCAAAAGTAGCTAGTTAAATAAAATTGTAGCTCCATGTATACAACTTTTAGGTCTCTGATGATGAGTCAACAACTTGTGGAATATGTAAGAAGAGAGATAGCGAGATAGTAGATGAAATAAATGAAAGATGGATCTTTTGTGACAGTTGTGAGGTGCGGTTTCACAGGGTTTGTGTTAAGCTCAACAGAGCCCCCAGAGGTCACTGGAGCTGCAACACATGTAGCTATAGGAAATTGTGATAAGCAGTTTAAACCTTCAAGTAACTTTTGATTAGTTAACGAGAGTATATATATAGCTAATAGCAATGCATAACTGTACTTATGTACATGCAGGTATATATATAGCTATAGCTATATGCATGCATGGCCATGGATCTTGTTTGCTACAATAATTAACTCAATATAGCCTGTTAACTACAGCTATATGCACCACTGAGATAATGATTGAGTGTAGTGCTTGCAATGGCATGCATGATTAGAAATTAATCTGCATGCATGAGGAGAGGCCGGAGTATATAATAGTGGTAGACGTCATTAGCTAGCTATATATAGATAAAGCTATAGCTTTTATATTGTAAAATATCCTGACTTTTGAAGCTGGAGGCAATGGTTGCTCGGTTCCTTGTGCCTGCATATACAGGTATATACTTTATGTATGTATGTAAGTATTTGTTTACTGTCCTTATATTGAGTGGCTATTTGTGAATTAAGCTGACATTTGTTGATATATGTAAAGAATCGATAGTCTATTGTCCGGTGCAAATTTTCGAATTCCCATATCTCCAAGAAGTAAGGTGGACGACCTTCAATATTTGCCATGAATTTTTGCAACATTCAGGCTTTTTAAACAAATAGTGTAGTTATTTTTTTCAGCACTTTTCTTGGCTTGGCATTGAGTTCTTCAAAATATGTCTGGTTATAGATTGCCCACTATATCAGTAGAGTAGTTATAATTCACCACTACAGTATATAGCTATGTAGCTACATATTATACAATATGATAATAACTAATGTATGGTAGACACCAAAATAAAGTTAACGTACTATAAACGTATTATGTTAAACTTATGCTGCTTGTTTATGATTCAGGAACAATACTACGCATGATACTTGATTCGTAATTACGCATGTAATATGCACTTGCGTAATTACTTTGGACTGCCCTCAGCACAGCCGTATTACAATTGTATTTTGTTTTTCTATACATGAAGTACAGGTAAAGGAGGAAAACTGAAGTAACAAAGAAGATTGATATTCTGACGATCATCAATTAAACTGTAACTGACACTGTAACTATATACGTAGTTAACTATAGTATTTTCATACATGCACACATTTTGTAATGATTAATTTTGAGGCAGGGTATAGTATAGCATTTTTATTGCCAATTTTAGTCTTGGTTAAAGGTAAGCAAAAGATTAATAGAAGTATATACGTACATCAGTATACCAATATAGAAACAAGAGCACATAACTGTGCAGTCCTCCCCGCTATTATAGCTTAATTCAGTGGGAGTGAACCTGATAGTATTATATAGTAATGATGCTGTGTAATAATCGCTTGTATGTGTAACAGGAATTTCTTATATACTTCTGAAATGCATTCATATTAATGCAGGTGACTTTTCTAGATGGTAATCTAGCAAGTTTCATGTGGTGTCATAATGACTAGCTATTATCAGTTGAGTAGTTTTAATTTACCACTACAGTATATAGCTATGTAGCTACATATTATACAATATGATAATAACTTACTGGCTGTGTATCCATCAGTTAAGATTGATCAAACATAATAATAATAACAACACATTAGTAAACAAAATAATAATGCAAATGGTAAAATGTAATAACTACGTGTTAGTTAAATAAGTAGCTAAATCATAATATATTACTAAAGCATACGTAAGTCAAGGAGAATTTTAATGGCGAATAGAATATTTTCATAATGGTGATGCATACATACATACTATGTAAATAAGAAGACCAACACATTAGTGAATAAAATGTGTAAAAGATAACTACGTACGTATAAACACAATAATTAATAAATCATGTTTAATTACGTATGTAGCTAATATCTGATTGGCCTAAAGCATAGCTAACTATTTGTTAAAATTTTAACTATCTATGTACAAGGGGAATTTCTTTTCATTATAGCTAGTTGCACTTTATTCACATAGCTAGCTACCTAATAGCTCAGTGGCGGATTTAGGGGGGCTAGGGGGGCTATAGCCCCCCCCCTTCCTTGCAACCTCAAGGAACATTATAGACTCTATGTATTGATATAAAATGCACTAAAACACATTAATTCTTGCATTAAGTGTCACTTTTACACTTTACAAAATAAAATAACCTATACCCTCAGAGGGGTTGCACCCACCACACCCCTGGTTCAATTATATATGCATTTTATTAGCCCTTTTTAAAAAATCCATCAAATGTGTTCTAAATCCTTGATTTTGGTAGTTCAAGAACCAAATAGCCTATAGCTTCAGGTTTCACAGCATTGTTTACTTAACACCTTTGTAGTTATTTAACACCTTAATTTAGTAGGCTGTACCAGCTAATAAAAGCGTAATCTATTTATTGTTAGCCAATTGACTGTATACTGGCGGTATAGCGCTACAGCAAACAGACTTGTCTGCCTGTTGTATTCCTATTCTTCCTGTCTTTCCTTTAGTATGTTGAGCATCAATTCGTTTTCGACGGACACGCCCACTTATCGAGTCAAAACGTTTATCCTTGTATAGTGCCTACTGCTGCTACTGAGGCTAGACACTTCAAAGTAAGTGACTTGCCGGCTACTTCCAGCTGAAGCAGAGTCTGGGTAATGGCTAATGGCATACTCGTTTACGACGGACAAGCCCACTTATCGAGTCAAAACATTTACCTTTGCTGCTGCTGCTACTGAGGCTTTATAGACACTCCAAAGTAAGTGACTTGTCGGCCATGCAGCTGAAGCGGATGCTGGGTAATGGGTAATGGCATTTTTGGCAGCACAACCTGTAGTCGCATAAAAAGTAAATATAAGCAAAAAAATGTGGAGTGACTCAATCCCCGACGACTGGACTCAGGTGTCACAGCCCAGTGCGTTACTATCAACGCAAAATTTAGTTTTTTATTTATTTACCAAAACTGTGAAAACTTCTAAAAGAATATTATACACAGATAGCTAGCTTATTATTTAATTATTAAGTCTGCAATAGTCTAGTAATATTGACTTAAATGATTCGTTTGAGGTAGATTCAATCATGTGGCGTGGCAAAGAGTTCCATAGTCTGGACGATGTTGGCACAAAAGAGTTCTTGTAAGTGTCGGTATTACAACATGTTTCAGTTAATCGGAGCATATGGCAAAATCTAGTTTGTAATTGGTATTGCGATATCTGTGAATGAAATTCATGTATGTATTTAGATAGCTGGTAGATGTTCTGTTTTAAGATGTTATAGAGCATAATTAAACAAGATTGATCTCTAAGTGACTCAATTGACTACCACTGTAATTCGTTATGCATTTGCGTAACACTGGCATCATATGAATATATTCCTTTTACATATTGAGCAGCACTCCTCTGAACTTCTTCTAATGTATTTTTATCATTTATCAGGTATGGGCTCCATACCGTAGCAGCATATTCTAGCTTTGGTCGCACTAAGCCAATGTATGCTCTTTCTCTTAACTGGATAGATGGAGTTCTCAGGTTGCATTTCAATAAAGCAAGTGTTTCATTGGCTTTGGAGGTAATCAATTGGATATGGTTATGCCATTTCAAGTTGCACTGAATTGTGATGCCTAAATATTTGTAATGTTCGACAGAAGACAAAAAGTGATCATGTATTTTGTATGATGAGGTAATCTTATTTCTTCTGGGGTGAAAAATGCTCATAGCAAAACATTTAGATGCGTTTAGTCTCATCAGTCATTTATGCTGCCAATCTTGAAGTGTATATACAAGTCTTCTTGTAGCTTCTCAGTGTCAGCAGGTGAGTAAACAGTCCTATACAATATACAGTCATCAGCAAAGAGTTTGACAGAACTATGTAATATAGTTTCTGGTAGGTCATTTATATAAACAGAAAACAGAGTCGGGCCGAGGACTGTGCCCTGAGGAACACCCGACAAGACTGAACATCTGGGAGAGGAAACACCATCCAAAACAACACACTGTGTTCTGCCAAATTTCAGTGATTTATGGCTGTTTTCATCAACACGAGTGTCCATCGTGCTGTCGTTTGGAAAAAGCATAGCTCATAGAAACTTTTAGAAATAAATTTTCTGATGCCTGAAGACATGGCTATCGTGCTGGGCAGGTCTGGCATCAATCTATGCAGGCACAACTGAGTTATTGGCGTACAGGACAGACAGACAGCTTTTCAGCTTTATATAGAGTAGAAGACTAGCGTGCAGGTGTAGATAAATGCACGCTGTGCAAGGCAGTTATACAGCAGATGACAGGACTCCCTGATGCCTTAAGTCTGTCAATTCTATAAGTATGATAAAAGTACTAAGTTTCCATGATACAATCTGAATGCCTACTTATATACCTGGTGTCCTGTGTCTCTAGTCTATTTAGCCTGCATGACCTAAAGCTTAGCTGCTACTTAGTGTCTTGAGCCTTTTCCTAACCCAAGACATAGCTATATATATTACTTACATGGTCAGCAATGCATGCATGCAGTGTCATACTCTCTAGTAGTCTCAGTCTTATGCATATGTCAATCTATGTAGTCTACCCAGCCTTACTGCCTAGTCTGTTATGCCTATTGGCCATGTCTGCCCTGTTATGCAGGTGTAGCTATATATTACTTATCAACACGAGTGTCAATTTGGGAAGTTCAGGAGGAATAATAGGTAAACTTTTGAGCATATTAGGCTCAGCCCTACTCCTAAACCTATACCTAGCTATAGTCTCTTTTGCCTGCGTAGTGTCCGCTTGCCCATATGCTTATATAACTACATATACTAAGTCTCCTATGCTATATCTATAGTCTCCTATGCATAGTTACCTAGTTTCCTTGCCTATATCCACTTTGTTCTAAACTCTATAGCTCACACCTGGTTATGACAATTAATGACAACAGCTTGTCTGTTTACACTAAGGTTTCACAGCATTGTTTATTTAACACCTTTGTAGTTAATTAACACCTTAATTTAGTAGGCTGTACCAGCTAATAAAAGCTTAATCTATTTACTGTTAGCCAATTGACTGTATACTGGCGGTATAGCGCTACAGGAAACAGACTTGTCTGCCTGTTGTATTCCTATTCTTACTGTCTTTCCTTTAGTATGTTGAGCATCAATTCGTTTTCGACGGACACGCCCACTTATCGAGTCAAAACGTTTATCCTTGTATAGTGCCTGCTGCTGCTACTGAGGCTAGACACTTCAAAGTAAGTGACTTGCCGTCTACTTCCAGCTGAAGCAGAGTCTGGGTAATGGCTAATGGCATACTCGTTTTCGACGGACACGCCCACTTAACGAGTCAAAACATTTACCCTTGCTGCTGCTGCTACTGAGGCTTTATAGACACTCCAAAGTAAGTGACTTGTCGGCCATGCAGCTGAAGCGGATGCTGGGTAATGGGTAATGGCATTTTTGGCAGCACAACCTGTAGTCGCATAAAAAGTAAATATAAGCAAAAAAATGTGGAGTGACTCAATCCCCGACCATTGGACTCAGGTGTCACAGCCCAGTGCGTTACTATCAACGCAAAATTTAGTTTTTTATTTATTTACCAAAACTGTGAAAACTTCTAAAAGAATATTATACACAGATAGCTAGCTTATTATTTAATTATTAAGTCTGTAATAGTCTCGTAATATTGACTTAAATGATTCGTTTGAGGTAGATTCAATCATGTGGCGTGGCAAAGAGTTCCATAGTTTGTACGATGTTGGCACAAAAGAGTACTTGTAAGTGTCGGTATTACAAAATGTTTCAGTTAATCGGAGCATATGGCAAAATCTAGTTTGTAATTGGTATTGCGATATCTGTGAATGAAATTCATGTATGTATTTAGATGGCAGGTAGATGTTCTGTTTTAAGATGTTATAGAGCATAATTAAACAAGATTGATCTCTAAGTGACTCAATTGACTCCCACTGTAATTCGTTATGCATTAGGGTAACACTGGCATCATATGAATATATTCCTTTTACATATTGAGCAGCACTCCTCTGAACTTCCTCTAATGTATTTTTATCATTTATCAGGTATGGGCTCCATACCGTAGCAGCATATTCTAGCTTTGGTCGCACTAAGCCAATGTATGCTCTTTCTCTTAACTGGATAGATGGAGTTCTCAGGTTGCATTTCAATAAAGCAAGTGTTTCATTGGCTTTGGAGGTAATCAATTGGATATGGTTATGCCATTTCAAGTTGCACTGAATTGTGATGCCTAAATATTTGTAATGTTCGACAGAAGACAAAAAGTGATCATGTATTTTGTATGATGAGGTAATCTTATTTCTTCTGGGGTGAAAAATGCTCATAGCAAAACATTTAGATGCGTTTAGTCTCATCAGTCATTTATGCTGCCAATCTTGAAGTGTATACAAGTCTTCTTGTAGCTTCTCAGTGTCAGCAGGTGAGTAAACAGCCCTATACAATATACAGTCATCAGCAAAGAGTTTGACAGAACTATGTAATATAGTTTCTGGTAGGTCATTTATATAAATAGAAAACAGAGTCGGGCCGAGGACTGTGCCCTGAGGAACACCCGACAAGACTGAACATCTGGGAGAGGAAACACCATCCAAAACAACACACTGTGTTCTGCCAAATTTCAGTGATTTATGGCTGTTTTCATCAACACGAGTGTCCATCGCGCTGTCGTTTGGAAAAAGCATAGCTCATAGAAACTTTTAGAAATAAACTTTCTGATGCCTGAAGACATGGCTATCGTGCTGGGCAGGTCTGGCATCAATCTGTGCAGGCACAACTGAGTTATTGGCGTACAGGACAGACAGACAGACAGACAGTTTTTCAGCTTTATATAGAGTAGAAGACTAGCGTGCAGGTGTAGATAAATGCACGCTGTGCAAGGCAGCTATACAGCAGATGACAAGACTCCCTGATGCCTTAAGTCTGTCAATTCTATAAGTATGATAAAAGTACTAAGTTTCCATGACACAATGCCTACTTATATACCTGGTGTCCTGTGTCTCTAGTCTATTTAGCCTGCATGGCCTACAGCTTAGCTGCTACTTAGTGTCTTGAGCCTTTTCCTAACCCAAGACATAGCTATATATATTACGTACATGGTCAGCAATGCATGCATGCAGTGTCATACTCTCTAGTAGTCTCAGTCTTATGCATATGTCAATCTATGTAGTCTACCCAGCCTTACTGCCTAGCCCGTTATGCCTATTGGCCATGTCTGCCCTGTTATGCAGGTGTAGCTATATATGCATGGTATAGCTATAGGTCATATAACAGAACTCGCTTGTCTGTCAGTTATAAATCTGCTACCTAGTCTCCTATGCCTACCTAGTCTCCTATAACTACCTAGTCTCCTAAACCTATACCTAGCTATAGTCTCTTATGCCTGTGTAGTCTCTGCATGCCTATGCTTATAACTATGTATACTAAGTCTACTATACCTATACCGGGCCTAGTCCTATAATGCCCATAGTCTCCTATGCATATACCTAGTTTCCTTGCCTATATCTACAGGCTACTTTGTTTTAAACTCTAGCTCACCCCTGGTTATGATAATGACAATAGCTTGTCTGTTTACAGTAAGGTTTCATTGTTTATTTAACTCCTTTGTAGTTGTTGAACACCTTAACTTAAAGATTGAGTAGGCTGTACCAGCTAATAAATGTTTAATAGACTGTTTACCAATTGACTAAATGACGATAGCGCTATACAGCAAAGGGACTTGCCTGCCTGTTGCATTCCTGTTCTTACTGTTTTTCCTTTCCGCGCATTTTGAGCATCAATTCGCTTTCGACGGACACGCCCACTTGTCGAGTCAAAACGTTAACTCTTGTATAGTGGCTGCTGCTACTGAGGCTTTAGACACTTTAAATTAAGTGACTTGCAGGCTACGTACTTCCAGCTGAAGCGGAGGCTGGGTAATGGCCAATGGCACAATTTTTCGTTTTTTCGATGGACACGCCCGCTTATCGAGTCAACAGGTTTACCCTGCTGCTGCTACTGAGGCTTTAGACGCCTCAAATTAAGTGACTTGCCGGCTACTTACAGCTGAAGTGGAAGTTGGTTAATGGCTAATGACATTTTGGTAGCACAAACGGCCGTCTCATAAAAGTAGCTAAATGTAAGTAAATTGCTGTATGCGCAGTGACTCATTCCCCGACCACTGGACTCAGGTTTCACAGCGAGTGCGTCACCATCAACGCAAAATTTCAGTGATTTATGGCTGTTTTTTTCGACATGAGTGTCCATAGCGCTCTCGTTTGGAAAAAGCATAGCTCTTAGAAACCGCTTTTAGAAATGAACTTTAAGACATAGCTAGCTATCGCGTCGTGCAAGTCCTGCATCAATCCATGCTGGCACGACTGAGTTATCAGCGTACAATACAGACAGACGGACAGAAGGCTTTTCAACTTTATATAGTAGAAGATTGTACATATATGGTTATAGCTATAGCTATATATAGCTAACATAGCTATAGCTATATCCTTAATGACAACTAGCACATTAATCTCATGCACATATAGCTATATCTAGCTACTGGATTTTGTTTGACAGGGAAATCTGATTGTAACACTCTAAATGGCAAAAGTAAAGAGGTAGCTACAAACAAGGAAGAGGCCGAGGTATATTGCCAAAAGTAGCTAGTTAAATAAAATTGTAGCTCCATGTATACAACTTTTAGGTCTCTGATGATGAGTCAACAACTTGTGGAATATGTAAGAAGAGAGATAGCGAGATAGTAGATGAAATAAATGAAAGATGGATCTTTTGCAACACATGTGAGGTGCGGTTTCACATGGTTTGTGTTAAGCTCAACAGAGCCCCCAGAGGTTACTGGAGCTGCAACACATGTAGCTATAGGAAATTGTGATAAGAAGTTTAAACCTTCAAGTAAAATTTGATTAGTTTTGAAAGAGTATATATATAGCTAATAGCAATCACTGGAGCAACATTCACATTTTGTTGTGTAGGAAAGCTGCAGTACACATGTTGGAAACATGAAATGACACTCACATTTTCAGTGTATAGGAAATTTCACACATTATGCAAAATTTCTTAAAGAGGATAGGGCAGCATTTAGGGTATCAGAAATGTGTAGGAATCATCAAATTTTTAGTACAAGCTTGTGTATCAGAATAATGTATGATTCATCACATTTCATAGTGTATGGTTTATCAAGTGTTTGACATAATTTCCAGTAGCTATTAGGATCACCAATGACTTTGATGATATTTCATATTGTGCTACACGGATGATATTTCATGCACATGCCCTGCACACATGTTTCCTAATTCTATACAAATCAATGTAGATTAACAACAGTACATGCAAGGTTGAATAGGAACTAACTTACCTATCTATAATATAGTTTTCGTTATGTATAAATAACCTGTGATTCATAGTGAAACATTTAATTGTGGGCTTGGGATTAGAAATTTCTGACACTAGACATGTGCTGGACACATCAAATGTTCTTGAGCATAAAATTACAAATAATGCCGTAAAGCATTAATTAAATTAATTGTGCCAATAACATGACATTTCCTATTCATTGAAAATTTTCTGTAGATTTCCTGCAGCTTTTTAAGGCAGGAAATTTGACTTTTCCAATGATGTAGGTACATAAGATGTCCCTGTACTTTAGGATTCATTCAGTTCTAGGTGAACTGTCCTACAATAAAGGAAAGGTGTATAAGAATTCCATATGTCAGATGCAGGCTAGGCAAAGGAAATTTGATGGCTACATGTCCTGCATATTTCTTTACCTTGCAGAACTATAGGAAATGTCTATATTTTTCCAGTGTATGAAATCTGAAAATTTCATCCAGTATTACGTAGCTATACTGAAAATACAACATTTCATATCACATAAAATATGAAAATTTCTCTAGTATTGTAAAGGTATTACAAATATGACATTTCATATCACATGAAATATGAAAATTTCTCTAGTATTGTAAAGGTATTAAAAATATGACATTTCATATCACATGAAATATGAAAATATCTCCAGTATTGTAAAGGTATTAAAAATATGACATTTCATATTGCATGAAATATGAAAATTTCATCCAGTATTATAAAGGTACTGAAAATGTGGCATTTCATGGTGTATAAAATTATTTGAAATCTCAACAGTGCATCCCCTACAGATTTTATGCAACGCCTTTGTGTATGAAATGTAACTTTTGTTCCAGTGAATGCATAATTGGAATTATGTACATGCAGGTATATATATATAGCTATAGCTATATGCATGCATGGCCATGGATCTTGTTTGCTACAATAATTAACTCAATATAGCCTGTTAACTACAGCTATATGCACCACTGAGATAATGATTGAGTATAGTGCTTGCAATGGCATGCACGATTAGAAATTAATCTGCATGCATGAGAAGAGGCCAAAGTATATAGTGGTAGACGTCATTAGCTAGCTATATATAGATATAGCTATAGCTTTTATATTGTTAAATATCCTGACTTTTGAAACTGGAGGCAATGGCTGCTCAGTTCCTTGTGCCTGCATATATATACTTTACGTATGAAAGTACTTGTTTACTGTCCCTATTGAGTGGCTATTTGTGAATTAAACTGACATTTGTTGATATATGTAAAGAATCGATAGTTGATTGTCCGGTGCAAATTTTCGAATTCCCATATGTTCAAGAAGTAAGGTGGACGACCTTCAATATTTGCCATGCAGGTTTGCAACATTCAGGCCTTTTAAACAAACAGTGTAGTTATTATTTCCAGCACTCTTTCTTGGCTTGGCATTGAGTTCTTCAAAATATGTCTGGTTATAGATTGCCCACTCTATCAGTAGAGTAGTTGTAATTTATCACTACAGTAAATAGCTATGTAGCTACATATTATACAATATGATAATAACTTACGTACGGTAGTCACCAAAATAAAGTTAATGTACTATAAATGTAATTATGTTAAACTTACGCTGCTTGTTTATGCTTCAGGAACAATACCATGCATGATGCTTGATTCGTAATTATGCATGTAATACACACTTGCGTAATTACTTTGTACAGCCCTCAGCACGGCCGTATTACAATTGTATTTTATTTTTCTATTATACATAAAGTACAGGTAAAGGAGGAAACTGAAGTAACAAAGAAAATTGATATTTCGACGATCACCAATTAAACTGGAATTGACACTGTAACTGTTAACAACGTAGTTAACTATAATATTTTCAGACATGCACACATTTTGTAATGATTAATTTTGAGACAGGGTATAGTATAGCATTTTTTGTTGCCAATTTTAGTCTTGGTTAAAGGTAAGCAAAATATTAATAGAAGTATATACATACGTCAGTATACCAATATAAAAACAAGAGCACCTAACTGTGCAGTCCTCCCCAATATTATAGCTTAATTCAGTGGGAGTGAACCTGATAATACTATATAGCTGTGATGCTGTGTAATAATCGTTTGCATGTGTAACAGGAATTTCTTATATACTTCTGAAATGCATGCATATTAATGCAGGTGACTTTTCTAGATGGTAATCTAGCAAGTTTCATGTGGTGTCATAATGACTAGCTACTATCAGTAGAGTAGTTATAATTTACCACTACAGTATATAGCTATGTAGCTACATATTATATAATATGATAATAACTTACTATCTGTGTATCCATCAGTTAAGATTGATCAAACATAATAATAAAAACACATTAGTAAACAAAATAATTCTGTAAATGGTTAAATGCATTAATAACAATCTATATACATACAAACCGTGTTACGTTGTTTTAATCTACATAATAAAATATTCACTAAGAAAATGCCATTTCATTTGATATAGCTATAGCTAAGCTTTTAAATTTCCTCTATTTGTAAGAAAACCATTTGTCTGTGTAATTCCGATACATGAAATTTAGCGTTAACAATTTAGTAAATGTTACATAAATTATTATTCTCTATTAGTACAGCTAACAATCATTACTGACTGCTTTATTAGAGAGTATCACTCATGTGATATAAGATTTTTGTTGTGATTTTATAGCTAATCATTAAAATTGATAAAGTTATTACATCAATATATGTAAGTAAATCGTAAAATGTTTGTATAAAACACGTAGTTGTAGCCTAAAGCTTATTAGATAAAATATTTATTATGTACCTACCTACGTATACTGTACATACGTATATGGAAGGCAAGGAGAGTGTTGGCAGCTTTAATATAGACATGGTGTGCTTTAAATGCATTAATTTTACTGTAACTAGCTACATAGCGTATCATAATGACTAGCTACTATCAGTAGAGAAATTACAATTTATCACTACAGTATATAGCTATGTAGCTACATATTATACAATATGATAATAACTTACCCACTGTGTATCCATCAGTTAAGATTGATCAAACATAATAATAACAAAACATTAGTAAACAAAATAATTATGCAAATGGTATAATGTAATAACTACGTGTTAGCTAAAGACGTACGTAGCTAAATCATATTACATTACTACAGCATAATAGTGTAGATATATAACTAATATAAATTAATGTGCAGTCAAGGAGAATATTTGGTGGTACGTACGTATCTTATCAGATTTCAAAATTGCAGTCAGTCATTGGCCATCAGCCATTTTCCAACCAAAATTGACCATTCCTGGACACTTGTGAAAGTACGTATTCAGCCATATAGAATCAATCATTTTATACTGGATTCATAAAAAATATGAAATGGCTGAATAAATTTGTGGACGGCCAAACATTCTTTAAAGCATTTGGCCAATTTCCATGTACTTTCTATTGCTTATTTTGATCTCTGTCTAATTCAATAATTTGTAATACAATGACATCATAAACTCATCATGCCTTAGTAAACAAGTCATACACGTAAAGTTGATCTTATGTTTAGACCTTAAAAATAGCTAGCTAGCTATGTGATAACTTCTCAAGCATCATATAAAATTCATTTGCAGCATTTTGTGAGGAATGTCATAACAACTTACAGATTTTGTACATCCCAATTATAGTGATTTACATACATAGCTAATCATTAAAATCGCTAAAGTTAGTGCATCATTAATATAATAAATTTGTATGTAAATCATAATTTTATTAACTATTATAAAAACAATTCCATTATTGGCTGTACATAGCTTAAAGCATATTAGTCTAAGATAAAAAAAATTATCTACTTACGGAAGGTAAGTAGAGTGGTGGCAGCTCTCTTATTCATTATTTTAGAATATAGACATGATGTACTTTAAATGCATTAATTTCACTGTAACTAGCTACGTACATAGTGTGTCATAATGACTAGCTACTATCAGTAGAGTAGTTATAATTTACCACTACAGTATATAGCTATGTAGCTACATATTATACAATATGATAATAACTTATACCCAATGTGTATCCATCAGTTAAGATTGATCAAACATAATAATAATAACAACACATTAGTAAACAAAATAATAATGCAAATGGTAAAATGTAATAACTACGTGTTAGCTAAATAAGTAGCTAAATCATAATACATCACTAAAGCATAAGTCAAGGAGAATTTTAATGGCGAATAGAATATTTTCATAATAGTGATGCATACATACATACTATGTAAATAAGAAGACCAACACATTAGTGAATAAAATGTGTAAAAGATAACTACGTACGTATAAACACAATAATTAATAAATCATGTTTAATTACGTATGTAGCTAATATCTGATTGGCCTAAAGCATAGCTAACTATTTGTTAAAATTTTAACTATCTATGTACAAGGGGAATTTCTTTTCATTATAGTTGCACTTTATTCACATAGCTAGCTACCTAATAGCTAGCTATATAGCAATAGTAAATATTAAATATGGCTATAGTACATAGTGTATCACACCACATGAAGAACACTGTTACAATTTACAATTAAGTGAAATGCAGTTTTACCCATAATTAATTATGTAAAACATGTCTTGTTTTACTAAAGTAAAACTACGTAAATGTACAACTGGTAAATATTTGTTCACATATTTTCCTATTTTACAATTGGTAAAACTAAGGGAAACTGTATCTTAATTGAGGTGCACAAGTGTGCGTGAAGACTGAAGACTACTGGATTTCATGAGCTAACAATGGATAATTATATTAATAGAAATATGTATAAGAAGTGATAAATAACTTTAGTTTACATATGATTTACTAGTAGTTTACAACAGTTTTATAGTAGCTAATTGTAAATTACGTAGGAGGAAAACAAAAGTGAATGAAAAAGTCCCATTTCATAGTTTGTGGATGTTACATTGTGATTAACAGTGCAGTAAAATATAAGTAAACTCAGAAAAACTAATGTTTAACTTGATGGTAATCTAGCTAGCTACATGGTGTATCATAATTATGAAGGACTATTCTAATAAATCATAATAGTCCTTCATAATAAATTGAACTTTCTAAAATCAACTAGCAAACACTCTGCACGTGTATAGGCTAGGTGCCAAATATATAGATAACCTCAGTTTGATGAAAATTTCAATGGATTCCTTCTAGCTTCGATTAGCTGATTTGACTGCATATCGCGTGATAAAATGTTGCTGCTAACAACTAACGCCTTTTGAAACTATGATACTGTACTTACGGTACGGCAATGCTCGCGTGTGTGAGTGCAAACACTCACGAGTAATAGTAACAGCAATGTACTAATAGCAAGTACAAGGCAAAACTATGCCGTGCCTTCTTTATAAACAGTAGTACTTCATGTTGCTACTTTAATACAAGCTTCATGTGCTCGATATTCGGAAGAAGCCACGCCCTCTTTAAATACCACAGTACTCCGTGTTACTACTTCAATACAAGCTTCATGCGTTCGATATATTTGGTAGATGCCACGCCCACTATATAAACTGTATTACTTCGTCTTACTACATCAATACCAGCTTCTTGTGCTCGATATTCAGTAGGTGCCACGCCCACTTTTAAGACGAAAGCATTTTATTTTAGGTAGTGGATATTGAACCGAAAGTAGGTTCAATAACGTAATCGCTATTAAACCGAAAGTCACGTGAATAATGCACGTGAACTTAATTGCGCTATAATTTGTGCGGGTTTTTTACACTGTGTAATTGACCAGTATGGCCGAGGATGCATATGAGTTACAAGTTGGAAGCAAGTACGAAAGTTGGGACTTAGCCAAAAGGGCCATTGAAGATTTTCAATGGAAAACGTGCTCTCAATTCTATGTCCGAGACAGCAGGACCTTAGCGCAAGCCAAGAAAACAACACCAAGGATAGTGGACAAGACAAAAGAACAGCTTAAGTACACGTTTATAACGTATTCCTGTATTCATGGAGGACGGTCATTCAAGAGCAGACCAACAACCGGAACTAGACCACAACAAATGTAAGTGCTTTACGTATAAATTACTGGGCATGCTGCGATACAGTAGCTCTATAGGTTCGTCTACGACGTGCATGAATGCATGGTTGGTAATTGGTTATACACACTGCAATTAGCTAATAGGTCTCTGTACTGTTTGGTGCAACTACTGTTAACAGTATGTGCTGACTACAATCCATATTGCTGATGACTGTATTGAATTGTCCAGATACATTCATATAAAATTATGTTGTGCTATGCTTACTGACTGTAAACATACAGCATAGTGTAATTATTAGTGTTTAAATGTTTATATGCACAGGACCTTCAAGCAAGACTGTAATGCCACAATTAAGTTTAAGTTAAGTTGTGACAAACAATGGTTGGAGGTAACAGAGATGAATCTCACTCACAACCATGAAACAGACCAACGAGCATTTCATAACCTTCCTCAACAAAGAAGATTAGATAACAATGTAAGTAAGTTAAAACCTTCATGTGCACACATGGTTTTATTCACATGTATAGAGCTTATGTGTAGCATTGTGTATTCTGTATGTTTATAGCTATACTGTATAGTTAGCGGGTATAATGTGCAAGGCACAATTCCCACAAACCATCAAAATTTCTAGCCAGCAGTAATATCTGCAATTATTGTACCATGCCCTTTTGCTGTTGCAACATGTGAAAAGGGTGACGTGTAGGTATAGTTGTTTAGATAAGTAATACTTGTATACAGTAGGTCTATATATAGCTACCTATTTCTGTGGTACACACTAGACTTAAAACCCAAGTACAAAATATGAATTCAAGAGGTTGCTCCAGAATTAAAATGTGCGAGCCAGTGACACCTTGCATAAGTTGCACAAATTAGGTCCTTGCAGATAAAACCTGCTATACAGTAACTAGCTATATTGTAACCATTTTCATTTAGCAAAGAGATGAAGTAGAGAAAGCCCTTAAGCTAAGGTGCAATAAAAAACTAGTACAAAATCACATTTTAGCAACTACAGGTAAGGAATGTTTCCTACATGTATAGAACTGTATAAAATTTTATTTTTTCATTGTATAGGTAAAGCTGTAACCTTGCATGATATTTCAAATATTCAAAGTCAACTGAAAAAGGATGGGTGCAGCGGCAACAACATAGAGGATGTAGTTACCAAGTTGAGAGAAGATCCACTTGTTACCGTTGAGATATTCATGGATGAAGAATATAACTTGATGGGGATGTTTTACCAGGACGAATTTATGAAGAAGATTTATACTGCATTTCCAGAGATGCTGTTTGTTGATGCCACTCACAAGGTGAATGAACTACGAATGCCTCTTTACATCTTTCTAATATGTGATGGCAATGGCCAAAGCGAAATAGTTGCTGCCTGCTTAGTAGCCTCTGAGCAACGAGTTGTCATTGAAAAAATGGTGAATGCTTTCAAGAAGCACAACAGTGCAAATTGTTTAACTAGAGTGATCATGACAGACAAAGACATGAATGAAAGGGATGTTTTATCTGAAGCATTTCCTAATGCTACTTTACAACTATGTCTTTTCCATGTACTCCGCACGTTTGGAAGAGAAATTACTATTGAGGCAATGTCAATTAGAAGTGCAGAGCGTAGTGTTGCTCTTGACATACTACAAAAAATTGCGTACAGTAGTTCTGCTGAAGCATATGAAACTAACAGAAAGCTGCTAAATGACACAGGCTTTACAAAGGTTTCAGAATACTTTGAAGCCAACTGGCACCCAATTAGGCATGAATGGGTAGCTTGTTTTGCTAACAATTTCAATTTTAACACCCGAACCAATAATAGGCTGGAATCTATCAATCAAAAGATCAAGAGCGTCTGTTCTTCTTTTTCAGATTTGAATACATTTTTTAAAGAATTTCGAACAGTGGTTGCATGTTTACGAATTGAGCGAGATAACAAGGCATTGGAATGCGTTTCTAAAATATCTGTTTTTAGCATTGGTGCATCTGCAGAAGCACAATATTCACGGTTGTTAACTCCATATGCTGCCAAGTTTGTGCGTGAGCAGCTAGAGAAACGAACAAAGGTAAAGATGGTAGATGGGAAGGTGACGACAGCTGAAACGTCATTGGATGAATGTTCATGTAAGTTTTATCAAACTATGAAATTACCATGCAAACATATCTTTGCTTTTCGTGAGAGTAGCCACCAACCATTGTTTGAAGAAAGGTTGGCACATAACAGATGGTGGTTGGATAATTACAAAAATTCTCATGAAGTGTTTAATGTGGCTGCTCAGAGTGGTAGTGGGAATAACGAAGCTTCAGTTGTTGTGTCAACCAATAAAATACATCAACCGCAGCCAAAAACACAACATCAAAAGTACAACGCTGCTCAACTGTTAGCCTTGAGGATAGCAACAGTCATTTCAGAAGCCGGTAACAAAGAGTTCAACAGTAAAATGAATATACTTAAGAAAGTTTTACAACATTGGGAAAATGGAATGTCTGTTTGTGTCATTGGAAAGGAAGTTGCAGGAAACGATGAGTTTATTGAAGAATTTGAGTGTGAAGACAATATGGATGATCCTCCTGAAGAAACTGCTTCTCATGGAGATGGATCAGAAATCAGCTTAGAAAATGAGTCTGATGCTGCTGGAGATGGTGAGGATGGCCTTAGCGGTCTAGTATTGGAAACAAGAGAAATTACAGAATCTCATTTTCATATGCAGGAAATTGTAGTTGATGAGACAGGGAACATTGGTGAAGAACCAATTGATGATGATGATTACATTGAAGCTGTCAAGCTAGTTGCACAGGAAGAAGAGAATCAAGAGAACAATTCCGTTTTGTCAGTAATAAAGCTACCTCCATAAATGCGGAAGAGGGGTCGCCCTAAAGGTTTAGCCAATACAGTTATTGGTTTACCAAGAAAGAAAGCCAAAGTTGCACCTGTAGCATTTGAAAAATTGTTACCACAACAAAGGGAAAAAATAATTTTATCGTGGTTTGTTGGAATGGATGCTGCAGAAGCAGCAATGAAAGGGAAAGTCATAACTGAAGATATTGTTGAGACAATCCCAGAAAATGTCTACAATGCATGTGTTGATGAATGTGTTTGCATGCAGAGTGTAAAGCGGTTTTTCACAAACGATGCTTGGAAAACAGTTGAAGCTATTCTGACAATAAAACAGGAAGGGTGCAATTATTACTGTACAATTTGTGAGTTGGAAATTAATGATGACCAAGATGAAAGCATTAACTGCAGTTCATGTTTAGGATGGATGCATTTTAAATGCACAGGATTGAAAAGCAGTCCGAAAAAGAAGTACTGGTTCTGTCGAGCTTGCTCCAGCCATGCTATAACTTTATTGACCTAAACAAAGCACCAGTTGGACATGGCTACCTAGTAATGATTTGAAACTGTCTTAAGCTAAGAGTTTTTATTGTTGTAGTAGTTATGTAACTATTCGTGACTGTATAATCCCTGAAAAGGATGTGTTTTTAATGTTTCATGCAAAAGTACACACAGTAAGCATTAATCATGTCACAAATCTATGAGGTGTGTAGTATTGATCAGACGTGCCTGATTGATATGTTACAATAATAGTACATGTGACTTGCACATGGCTTAAATATAGATCATGTCGTGTGTACATAGAGCAAGTTTGTTACACCACATAAGTAATCAATGTGTATCCAAGAGAGGTAATATCCAATACATTCGATAATTAATATGAACAAGTCCTGTTGAGTTCAAT
This sequence comes from Spongia lamella, assembly GCA_963930835.1. NCBI lineage: Eukaryota > Metazoa > Porifera > Demospongiae > Dictyoceratida > Spongiidae > Spongia > Spongia lamella. The sequence goes on along the minus strand of OZ005747.1, from coordinate 21,186,571 downwards.
TCCCAACTTTCGTACTTGCTTCCAACTTAACATCTACACTATCCTTGGTGTTGTTTTCTTGGCTTGCGCTAAGGTCCTGCTGTCTCGGACATAGAATTGAGAGCACGTTTTCCATTGAAAATCTTCAATGGCCCTTTTGGCTAAGTCCCAACTTTCGTACTTGCTTCCAACTTGTAACTCATATGCATCCTCGGCCATACTGGTCAATTACACAGTGTAAAAAACCCGCACAAATTATAGCGCAATTAAGTTCACGTGCATTATTCACGTGACTTTCGGTTTAATAGCGATTACGTTATTGAACCTACTTTCGGTTCAATATCCACTACCTTTATTTTAAAGCATTTTGATTTACTACAAGCTATTACACGGCTTATAAACCTATACGTGGTAACTACTTCACTTGCGAGTAGTTTTACTCGCAATCGCTCGTACTCGCGAGTGATTGCCCTCGCACTCTCGTGTGATTGCACTCGCACACGTGCGCGATTGCGACGTTGCATTAAATTGACACCGTACTCTCAACCTTCATTAATAAGTTAACTTTATTCCCAAACCATTAGTGGTTGGATTGCCTTCGGTAACTTCTAGCCATTGTATTATTTCTACGAAGTTTTAAACATCTTTACTCCAGTAGCACTGAGTAATGCTGGCGAAGGATCCCTCACAGGATAAAAATGGTCAATAGTGATTAAACTTTTAGCATACAAATTATTGCAAAGATTAGTTCTTGTTTGCCATCTGGCTGAGCTAAAATAATATGGTGGGGACAGTAATCATTTGGATTTGTGTTGTTTGACATGCTAAACCCAGCCAATTAGTCCGAGTTGGTTCATAAAACACACAAATTCATCATTTTAGTATGTGTTTCATAGACGACTTCACTTACAGGTCTACCATTGCGTCATATGTGACGTTTTGTCTCAGCCTTGTGATTATCCCGCTCACGTTTAATATACATACGTAACTCAGTTGGCCCTCGTATCCTGCTAGGTACATCAGTCTTCTACTTGACTCTTGGGCCGGAAAGGTCTTTCAAGTGATTAGGTAATTAGATATACAATATTGTTTACATATAGCTATGTCTGTGTGGTGAAGGGCGCGTTTTGATGCCTTAGCTATAATAGTGACTTTCTTATTTATAATTATTATTGTGGCCTCCGTATTATGGTCTCCCTATTAGCATATTTTGTTATTCATGTTAATTACTAAATATTAAGCATATCATGTCTTGGTGTGCCATGATAGCTAGTTAAATTTAAAGTATAGCTAGCTAGCTATGACTGGTTGTTTGACATCTACGTATATAGCTATAGGAAGCCTTTGTTTGGTGTCTTTGGTTTTTTTATTTTATCATGCAGCGTTTGCATCAAAGATTCTACTACAGACTTATAGGTTATGGCAGCACGAATGAAAACAAGATCTTGTAAGTGATTAATTTTAAAAAGGAATTTACATATAGCTATAGATATATTAGCTACTTCTGTTCATGTAGCTGTAAAGCTCCTACGTATGGTGAATTAATTGATATTCTCAATTATGCTGAAAGAGAATGTATGGATAGTGGTACTGTACAAAAGATTTTATGTTCAAAAATTAAGGAAGCATATCCCAATAATTATTAGGATTGCACACCCACAACAATTTCATGACACTGTTAAGAACGTTGCTGCTTCAGTAAGACTGTCATTGAGGGGAGGAAACAAGCTTTCTGGTTCCAAGTTCTCCTTATATCATGACAGAAAATGGGTTTCGAGAGTTCAAAATCTTTCAGGTATGATAGTAATCATGCAAAGCTAACAGCTTAATAATTTTAAAATGCTAGCTATTCATGTGCATATTTAGAAATGGTTTAGACAAAATAAAGCTTGTTAAGTGCTAGCTATAGCTATAGCTATGTATCACAAAAATTACTTATTGATAGATAGCTATTTATTTTGTTTATTATATATAAACAATGATAAAAGTGTTGTGGTTATTTGTTATCTGTATAAGTATAGCCATAGCTATACTATAGCTATTCATTCATAATGTGTACTCATGAGAATTGATATATAACTACATGTCTTTCAATTTAGGCCCTAAAGTAATTATATTTTCTATGGATCTTCACAACTATGGGCTTGATGTTGATTTGCTTACAAAAGTATATGTTGAAATAAAAGCTAAGAAGAAAGGATCCATCCCTTGGAGTCTTAAAGGTATTCCTGAGATTGGATTTTATAAAGATTTGCATGACACCTTGAAACATTGGCCCAAAACTTGTTTAGCACCAATAGCAGAATTGGGAAAATTATATATTGCTATATTAATAAAAATTTACAAGCAAAGTAAATACGTGCTGATAATGTTTATCGATTTGTTAAAAACTTTGCCACATCAAGTTTACTAAGAAACACAGTGGTAAATTATAACTTTGAAAAAGCTACAGTTGATGTATTACATACATTCAGATATAAAGCATTGTACTGAAGAAATAAAATTGACAGCAGATTTTGCTGCTATGAAATTCCAGCTAAAGGACACCAAAAATGAGCTTGACCATACTCAGAAATCTCTAGGAGATATCATCAATCAAATGAAAAGTAAGAATTTACAGATGTTGCAAAGAAAATCCTGTGAATTGGAAGAGTTCAACAAGCATACTACCACTGATACCTTAAGTTTGGTAGAAGAGATAGAAGCTATCAAAGCATGGAATTATCCAACACACTGGCATCTGTTCAGAAGGAATTATCTACTTTTATCACAGATGCTGTTTCAATTACTGTTGATCCTGAATCCAATTTTATCATTGAAACAATGACTGGTGGTAAGCAGTACTCTGCAGGTATTCGTAAGTTATATTACACTCTTTTAGCAAATCAGGTAAGTACCTCCAGCTAAAATATGCAATATAATTATATCCATCTTTAAAATGTTTTTCCTTCACTCGTTGTTGAAAGATTGGCTTTACCTAAAGAATGATATGCTGGGTATATGCGAACAGAAGAGTTCAATACTATTTGCACTGTTCACAAAGCTATAATAGTTGTGCACAATAGCATAAAGCATGACAAACCGTTGCATTTAAGCATGGATAGAACAACTTTAAGCTAGGTGGTGCTACCATCAATAATATGATGCTTTCATTTATTACGGTAGCTGATGAAACTGCTGAAACTGCAAATGAAGATGTGTCAAAAGAGCTAGAGAAGTTAAGAAAAATTGCAACTGCTTAAAAACTGACTCATGCCAAAAGAATATATTGAATAATATTTTCTTCTACATAATACATCAGATAGTGCTTCAGCTCAAAAACGATGTACTAAGCTTATGAAAGACTATACCAAGATTTTTATAAGGAAAAGTTCGGGCAAGCCAGACCAAAGACATCAGACATTGTTGAAAATTCTGTGCCATGCATCTAGGTTGTAATTTACGTAACAATGTTTCTCAGTGGAACTAAATTAGTTTCTTCAAGTGGCACCAGGGAATATCACTCTGTAGGATGTATTCGTACATGAATTTTGCAAATTATTTGGTCGCTATGGTGTACCAGAATACAATATAAAATTTCTTGATTTTCTTGACATAATGTCAGATCTTTCAGCTTCGTAAAGCACCCGTAACACACTAATATTTACAAGTGAACATTGTTTTCTTTAATGCGGCAATCGCGGCAGCTTATACATCTTACGCGATCGATGTTAGTGTGCCACGCCCACTTTTAAGCCAAACAATTTGTCCTTTCTACACAGTAGAAGCCTTAAAATGCTTTATAAACGACACTTGTGCACGAAAAACATCATTTTAGCCTTTATATAGCTATTATTTACGTATGATTGCTATATGGACACGCCCATTTTTGCGATCGATCCGTCGCGTTATTCTGATTTTTAAAATTTTTTATTATTATTATTTGCTGAGCAGTCAGCACTGCTGGTATGCTCAGATTTGCCCAATCATATACGTATACAATTACAATAAAGATTTCAGTTCAGTTCTAAAACTGTCAGTATTTACAACTTCCATGAGGTCTATCGGTAGCATGTTCCAATCTTTTATCGTTCTTGAGAAGTAACTGGTATGCCGTAGTAGATGAGTAAGGTAAGATAAAGTGTAGTGGATGGTACTGTCTCGTTGATCGTGTTGTTGGTAAGTAGTACAAAGGGACTGTAAGTGCTAACTGTTGGTAGAATACTTTGTGCAATGTTTGCAATCTAGATAGTTTGCGACGAGTTTGAAGAGTTGGCCATGACAACTGATCTAACATTAAAGTAACTGAACCAAATATGCTATAATTATTCAACACCCAGCGAGCTGCTCTTCGTTGTACTTTCTCTAGTTTCATAATATCTCCAACTTGGTGAGGGTCCCAAACGTCAGATGCATATTCTAATTGTGGTCTGACCATCGTTAGATAGGCAGATTCCTTAACTTGACTTGAACATTTGTTTAAATTACGTTTCAGAAAATGAAGTGTTCTGGATGATATGGTGACAATATTTGATATGTGTGGTGACCAAGACAGTGATTTATGGATTATGACTTCCAAGTAAGTATGCTGATCAGATATATTTAGGGTTTGATTGTTAAGTATGTAATCATGGGTAAGTGGTGTCAGGGATCTTCTGCAACGTATAACAGCACATTTACTAACATTGAACTTAAGTTGCCAGGTATATTCCCATTCAGACAACCTATCCAAGTCTTCCCGAAGCTTACTAGTGTCCTCTACACTATTAATGACTCTATAAAGCAGACAGCCATCTGCAAATAAACGGAGTGCTGAGTTAATGCCTTTGGTAATGTTATTTATGTATAATAGAAACATTAGTGGTCCGAGTACTGTGCCTTGTGGCACCCCAGACAGAACTGGGACGGGACTTGAGGATTCACTATCTAACACAACACACTGGGAGTGACCAGTAAGACAGGTTTGAATCTAATTGTAAGTACTATCATTAATTCTATAATATCTTAGTTTGGTTAGTAGCCGTTCGTGTGGTACCGTATCAAACGCTTTGGAGAGATCTAATAGGATGATGTCTATTTGTTTTTGGTGGTCTAAAGCAGAAGATATGTCTTCGGTCAAAGTGATAAGTTGGGTTACACATGAATGGTTAGATCTGAAGCCATGTTGATTTTCAATTAGAATGTTGTTTTGATTTAGGTGGTCCATAATTGAATGATATATAATCTGCTCCATGATCTTGGCACAAATGAAGGTTAATGATATAGGTCGATAGTTAGTAACATTACTGCGATTACCCTTTTTATATAGAGGACATATATTTGCTTTTAGCCAGTCATTTGGCAGGGAACATTTTGACAGAGATTGATTGAAAATTACATACAATATCGGTGTTAGTTCATCTGCACAGTGTTTTAAAATGTAGGATGATATACGGTCTGGTCCACTAGCTTTGTGTTCATCAAGCATTGTAAGCAACTGGGATTGGGAAATAAGGGTGTCAGGCATACTAGGTACATCAGCATGACTATCCATAGTTGGTATTGTTGACAAGTTTTCTTCTGTAAAGACTGATTTAAAGTGCCTATTCAAAGCATTAGCCTTGTCTTCTGCACTATGAATTGGTTGATCATCTATAAATAATGTGGGAATATCATGCTTGACTTGACGTTTAGCTCTGATATAGTTCCAAAATTGTCGACGGTTACCACTGAAGGAGTTATCGAATAATCTTCTGTAGTAGTTATTATGTGCCTCTTTCAGTTTGGTGTTTATAGAATTCTTCATTCTATGGTAAGCATCCGAATCATGTTGTAAATTACTTCTTTTAGCTTTATTGTACAAACATTTATGTACTTTCACGTCCTTTTTTATTTGCTTGTTTAACCATGGTAGTCTATTATGTGAACTATTCACTTTGTGTGGAACATGATCAATAACTGCCCTGTTGACTGCCTGCTTGAATTCCTGCCGAAGTTGATTGACAGATCTAGATTGAGGATCACTGTGCAAAAAAGTATCCCTGAAGGTTATGAGGTCATTTTTTATTAATTGAAGGTCTGCCTTGTGATATAAAGCAACTTTGTGTTGATTTTTACTTGATGTTGGCTTATGAATTATGTCAAAAACAAATGTTATTGCATCATGGTCAGAGATGCCAGGTACGATGTCAAGATTACTGATTTTTGGGTGAGAAGAAAAAACAAAATCCAATATGTTATCCTGGCGTGTTGGTAAGTGTACAAATTGCTCAAGACTGGTATCGTTGATTATGTCTAAGAATAAATTATTCAGACTACTTCCGTAAGTTGTTGTACTAATTCGGCCATGGCCACTGCTCCAGGTAATACCTGGAAAATTAAAATCTCCCATTAGTAGGATGTAAGGTGAAGTGTTAGATTGGTTCAACAAGTTGGTTATTGATAGACGAAGTTGCTCTATAGGGTGTGAGTCAGAATTTGGTGGGCGATAGAAAGTACATATGTGAATGGGACTTTGGTTAAGAGGTGTTAATTTGATCCAATTTAATTTAGCTTCCATGTCCAATTGTGATTCTTCTAAAACTTGTAAATGTTTTTTTATGCACAAAAAGACCCCTCCACCACCCATAGTGCGGTCTTTTCTAAACACATTATAAGTATCAGGAAATATCTCGGATGTATAAAAGGACTGATGTAGATGAGATTCGCTACAACATATCACATCAGGATTGTGTTCATAGACAAGAGTTAAAAACCTAGCTTTTTTGCATCACTTCGCAAGCTGCAACAATTAAGATATAAAAATTTAAGTTGAGGATTAGTCAATTGGGTATTAATAATATTGTTGCTAGCTATACTTATTGAAATATCTTCTGTATGACCATTGTCATTATCATGCAGAATCTAACTTTGCTAGATCAGTATCAGTATCTAAAGAAGTTATTCTATATGTATCATATTCATCAGGAAGAAGAAGACTCCATTGGAGTCGCACTAATAGCAGGATCTGTGTTGCTTGGTGAGCGATCATTTGTCCTGGACTTAGCTATTATACTGTTACCACGAATGAAAATATTGGTTTCGCCCCTAGCTCGTCTTGATTTGATTTCTTCAACTAGCTGTTTATGCTTAATTCTTTCGGATATGATCATATCAGCTGAGACATAAATACTACTGTATGGTTCCATTGACTTCAGAAGATAGGACTTTCCAAGAATCTTGGCTTTAGCATTCTCATTATCAAACTGCACTAGCAATGGTCTGCATTTGTTTGGTACTTTCTTGCCAAGACAGAATGCTTTCAGAATTGTAACGTCAAGATCAAATGTATCCTTGCAAAGTTTGAAGCATAGTTACGATCAGCCTCAGAGTTCAATGCATCAGGCTCAGGGATGTTAAAAAACAACACATATTTCTTGCGGCATTCTTTGTCTCCTAGCTCCTGAACTACATTAGCTGCAACAGATGAAGAGGTTGAGGATGAATTTGAAATTAAAATCTTGCAACACTTTGCAACCTGAGCATCTACACCCGAAACATGATCTGTTAGCATATTTCCCACGGATTTGTGGTGGTCATGAAGTTTAGTCTCAAATTTGCTAAGTAGGTCACACAGTTTCTTTTCAGACTTTTGGATCTCTAGAAGGGAACTTTCTATACAAGCAACATTGGAGTCAACATATGACTGAGTGTCATAATATTTCAGAGCAACCGAATTGCTGTTTTAAGTTAACCAAATACTTGTAAAGTTATCAAATAGCTGTAAGCTACGTATGTAACAAAGCTTCGAACCTTTGGTGCATTTTATCAAAGAAGGTTGGAAGCTTAAATTTTAACCTTCGTTCCAGCTCTAGTTTAGATATAACTAGTTAATAGTTAATTTGAACATTAGCTACAACACAAAATATTAGCTAAACGCTTAATATTATAATACTATCTACGTACATGTGTAATTATATAATGTTAGGTTTAACCTAAAGATATTTTTTATATTGACTACGTACGTAAATATACGTATTTAGCTACCTACTAAACAAGGACTTTACAAAATGACTTCTCTTTGTATATCGTCCATCAATTTCTATTTTAAATTTGGAAGAAACCCATTAATTTGTGTGATTCCTTCACCAAAATTACTGCTTGATTGTGTAATACATACGTAGCAATACTTACAACACTGCTACTTTATTTGCCACTATAAAATATGTAGGTACATATATAGCACTTGGTGAGATTCTTGCAGATAATAGCTATAAGTATGTAAAATACCTGTTTTCACAGATTTTTCATGTAAGATTTTTTACGTAGCAATGCATAGGATTTCTAATATGCCAAAACTATTGATTGACAACGTATAAGTACTTCATATTCAACACACCTCAGCAGTTACATTCTTCATATTACTGGCTCGCAAACACTGCATGTGGGTAGTTAAGCTGTTTGGAAACTGTAGCACTTGCGAGTGCAGGCATTAAAGATATCGTAAATACTCACTAAAACTCTTGAGTCATCCCTCTCCGTCACTTTTAGTGTATTGACTCACAAAATGAATTGCATGATTAAATACTTTCAAACAATCAAGTATTTATGAGTGCAATGTTACATTTAATTGTGCAGCACTGTAACAAGCAGAAGGTCAATAAAATATGTATAACCCTTTCTTTTGTGAGTTTCTTACTTTTTTTAAGGAAAGGCAATGAGGAATATATTTTCATGAAAGAAAAACCATGATTTATTGTATGAACGTATGTAAATCTGATGTACGTAGTTACACACATTTATTGTTTGAAAATCTGGAGCAGTAGTCGGTCTTACAGCAGGCAGTGAGACAAATGGTATGTAGATTGACAATTATCTAGCTACGTACGTATGTACTGTGTGTATCACATCATTAGGATTTTCATGGCTTTAACAAAGGTACAAAGTTATTATAGTATTACTAATGTATTTCAGCATGCAGTTATACTCATGTATGTAAAGTGACAGTGTGTGCTATGGAAGCAATGAAATATATCTAATGGTATATTAAATAATTAGGTACTTACGTACTAGTAACGTACTTTACACAATGATAATCCAAAAGGTTTTGTTCAAGTTTTCAAAAATTTATACATGCATCAACATTAATAACACTTGATAACCATAAGTAAAAATGCTGACGACATTTCATATAATTTTTCAATTTTCCTCATGCTAGTTACATATCCTATTAATAGTATTACGTATATCATCAATGTTTGCTTTAAGTACGTAACCACCAAAGATTTCTACTCCACAGTAATATGATAATAATATAATATTATTATTATAGGCTATTAACTAACAAAACTTTTATGTATTTGATACTGTCTCATTATATCATAATAGGAGTAATAATTATTATACATGATCATAATATTGTAGCAGCTATAATATGTACCTATAGCTAGTGGCCAGCTACGTAGCTAGCTGTTATTGTAAGTGATCATTATTACGTACATTACATTATAATACATACTGTAGAAATATCAGCATTGATATCGATGGATTCCTCCTGTATCATCTTCTGAATAGCACCAGTGTCATTATTTCTTATGGCTTCCATCAGTGTTTCCCTTTCCTCCTACAACAACAGATAATCATTATAATTATTATGTATGTACGTAGCTATGTAGATTTACAGAAACAACATCAGTTATCAACAGCAATGTACTACGTGCATACTCGTAGCTTGTTTTAGCTGACAGATCAATTATGAGCTAATTGGTATGTACACAGGCTATGTACTTTTATATGGTATCCTTCAGAAAAGGTAACGACAGTATTGCAATAGGTTCGCGAACCTTTGCACAATTCGTTATATATAAACCTTTCAAGCATCTGGTTACGTACATACGTACATTGAAACTGTGTAGAGCTGTACATGTGGCTACATATATCAACAGCTCCCAAGCCTTAGCTACTTGTGAATAAATAAATTTGTTAAATTGGATATGTACATAAACACATTGTGAACAGTAACTTATGAGCAAGTACCATGTAGAAATTGCGACCAGTTTGCAAGATTATGTCATGAACCTTCACGAGCAGGATGCTACTTTTTTGCATTGTACCATATGTACATGCTTCATATTCTTATGAACATTATTAATATTCATAAAAAATTACGTAGTACACCTGTAGCTACTATAGCATTTTACTGAGAGGAGCAGAATCAATTTATACTGCAGTAAACTAATGTCTTTAGCTTTGCCTCGGACTAGTTAATAATTATGCAGATATGCATTTTCTCCTACTGGAATACAACATACGTACATCTTATGTACATAGCTACGTATGTATGTACATATCCTAACATTTGTAGCTAAATTGTAGCACGTGTAATGAGAGCTTTTAATGATCGTTATCCCTAGTTTTCATTGATAGTGTTTGTACGTACTACAGTAAATGATGATATCATTGCTTTCAGGTATTACTATAGAGAAAGCTCAAGTGTATTCTATAATGCTTCCAAAAGCAAAATATATTGTAACGTTGTACTTTATGCATCGATACTCCTGTACATTATTCACCGCGGATCTACGAAACTGTTGATCCAAGTTTGTCCACTGCACCATGGTGATTCCTTTACCCTTCTTAATTCTCATTATTCTTTCCTTGAAGGACAAAAGGAATCACCATGGTGCAGTGGACACACCTTAATTGGTAAAACTGTTTCATAAATCCGTGGCCATTACTTTTGTTGTTTGGAAATTCTGGAGCCACACACATAGCGCTAGTGGGTCTTATGGCAGCAGGAAGGCTGGCAGATGGAATCCAAATAAATTTCTATTTTTTAAACAGATCGAAATGTTAGAGTTTTGCTTTGTGTAACAAAAGTACGTAGCTACATACATCATTATTACGGCAGTACCAATGCATTAAATTTGGTTTTCTCTACTAAAACCTGTAGTAAGGTAATTTTTGAAAGTGAGAAAAATCCTGAAGCCACACATTTTCATAGCAATCTCTACTAAGGTACTAATTTAATGCAACGTCCACGCGATTGCGAGCGCCATCACTCGCGAGTTTGAATGAGTGCAAGTAAAACTACTCGCAAGTGAAGTAGTGACCAAGAATCGGTTTATAAGCCGTGTGATAGCTTCAATTTACTCCAGTAGTAAAGCAAAATGCTTTAGTATAAAGTAATTATAAAATGAAGTGCTTTCGTCTTAAAGGTGGGCGTGACACCTACTGAATATCGAGCGCACGAAGCTGGTATTGAAGCAGCAAGACGAAGTACTACAATTTATATAGTGGGCGTGGCATCTAAAATTATATCGAGCGTATGAAGCTTGTATTGTAGTAATGACACGGAGTGCTGTAATTTATAAAGTGGGCGTGGCACCTATCGAATTTCGAGCTCATGAAGCTTGTATTGAAGTACGTAGCAATATGAAGTACTACTGTTTATAAAGAGGGCGCGCCATATATCGGCATAGTTTTGCCTTGTACTTGCTATTGGTACACTGCTGTTACTAGTACAAGCGAGTGTTTGAACTCGCACACGTGAGCGTTACCACTCCCACTCGCGGTGACGCTCTACTCGCGAGTGTAGTACTAGCGAGTGCGACGTTGCATTAAATTTGTATCGTAGTACGTACTACCATACTTAGTGATTTTTAATTATAAGATACAGCTACGTATGACAAGTTAGTTACAATTGAAAAACTTCTATTTATAATCACATCACATTGGTGATTATTTAGTTAGCGTTTGTTAACTTGATAATCTCACTTGAAGCCACCTCCTGTTTGTATATAGCTAGTGGTTTATACATAATGTTGATAACAGTGGATAGTAACATTTTCGGATTATTATACTTATTATACCACATATCACAAGTCTACGTAGATCAATTAATCAAATTTAAAACACTTCTAGACCAGTGTGATGGTACATTTGATCAAAGGTTTATGTGCCAAGTACACAAGTGTGTAACTTTCCTGGAATGCACAGCATGAAACACTCACATGCAGTACAGTATCCCATCAATATCATTTCTTCACATATAGCTATGCATTCAAACTTGAATATATAGCACATGGGCTTTCAAAGCTACAGACTTGAAACCACAACTAAATTTTTACTGATGCTATGAGTTATACATTGGTGTTAATTAAGTGTTAAAAGTATCGATAAATCTTAGGTCCATAAAATCAGATTTATGTATAAACTCACAGTGCTTCATAAAAATGGCCATAACTTATTCGTACTTGATTCTATAAGAACTAAAAATTAAAAATTTAAAAAGCTGAGTAGGGATCGCTCTTACAATGCTAGCTACAAAAAGTAAGGAAACAAGGAAAAGATTTTCAAGCGGCATGAGGGAACACTAAAGATGCTAGCACGAGATAATTTATAAAAATTTAATCCCTACATTTGGCTAACTCTAAATATTAACCTACTGAAAATGAGCCAAAAGTAGAGATTAAACTTTTATAAATTATCTCATGCTAGAATCTTTAGTGTTCTCTCATGCCACTTGAAAATCTTTTCTCTTGTTTCCTTACTTTTTTAGTTAGCATTGCAAGCTACTCGCCTTTTTAAATTTTATTAATTTTTTAAATATTCTAGTTTGTTTGCTTTTTATAGCATACTTGCAACAGCAATCGCCTTCCAGACGCCAAAGCGCTATACTTAATTGTTTTTACAGGCACATGTTAACAATAGCGTTAACATGGCAGAGCAGTTGCATTGCATTGAAATACATTCGAAAAACATCAGTCTAAGTTACGTATATATCTGCAGTACTCTATAGTTCACAATGTAATAAAGTACACACAAACATCGCTGACATCTGTTCATAGTATTTAACGGCAGGTGCATTACTGTGACGTAATAGCAGAAGGTGCAAGTTTACTGACACCTTCTTTCATAATTTACTCATGTTTCTACAAACTAAACAAAGAAAAAGGAAGATAGTGAGGGATGAAAAGAAACACTTAGGCACAGTGAATGAATCTTCAGCGGAACAGCAGTTTCGTCGTAATTTTCTTTGTTGTGTGAAAAATCTGGAGTCATACTCCTAGTACTAGTGGGTCTTACGACAGTCTGGCAGGCAGTCAGACAAAATTCTGGTGTACTTTGAAATTTTCAAATGTCTCTACAGATCATATCATTAGGTTTTTCACAGAGTTTAACAAAGGTACAGTTTTGTTATAGTGTTACAAATGGATTTTAGTCGGTTTTATGATGAAAAGTATATTGTGAGGCATGTTATGGAGGCACATGAAAGTTGGACGCCATGTGTTTACATGTCGATCCCTACTATTAAGTACTACCGTACTTAATGATGCACTGGTTTGCACCATTCAATTCGTCACGCATGCATGCTTACATGTTATGGAAATTTCGATATTATTGTAATGTTACACTTAATAACTTAGCTATGTGTACAAGAATGTATGCCTACACACATGTGTAAGCATTTGTTCCCATTATGAGTGGCCAAGTGCACATGTGTGGGAAGCATAGTAGATGGATGCCACCATACTCGTGGGCAGTATACTTGTGACAGGCAACTTATACATACATACAATATAGCTAACATGTCATGCAGTACATATATACAAACTAACAATAGTTGGATTCCTTCCTCTCTGACTGTGACGTTCAGCCATTATACTACAGAATGTATGTACCAAAACAGTTAATTCAACTATAGAATGAATTGTTATACGTACAACTTAAAAATTCATATTATTGTGAAATTATGGTGACGTACGTAACTACGTACGTACGTATGTAGATAATAAATACTGTAGCTATAGCTCAAAAATTTGTCAGGGGAAATATTGACAAATTCGAAGAATGTTCTGTAATTCGTCAAAATTTTACCATTCAAATACAGTAGATGTTAGCATGTAAGACTTATACTATACAACTTTTCTCATTAATTTTTTCTAACTTCCAATTCGTCAAAATTTCCACCATCAAATTTTTGCACTATACAGTACATTATTACTGCAATAATATAGCTAGTTCCTGTATTACATATTAAGTAAGAGATGTCATGTGTGCATGACTATATATAATATAAGCATGCACACATGACACCTCTTACTTAATATGTAATACAGGAACTAGCTACAATGAGAAATTGGTTAACAAAATAAATATTGTTTAGTATCTCATAATATCAGCAATATCAATTGGGCCAAAGGTATTTGAGCACCATACAATGATGAAAAAATGACAAGATTAATATAATATACGTAGATACGTACCTATAGTAGACATATGGTGTCCATAATTGATTTGATACACTTTTTTAATTTTGCATGTAAAATTCCCACTAATATAATTTGTATGGTTTATGCTTGTCAGTTTGGTTTGTCTAGTCAATATCTACTAAAGGATGCCAATATGATTAATATAACATAATTCATGTTAATGGAATTAGCTCATGAATTTCTTGTATCCATAATCAGTTCTTTACACTATAGCATCAGATATTTTATCCTCAACAAACAAAATTCATTGCTTTATAATGCCATAAATAGCACTGCTAGAAAATCTATAGTATTGTACCATATAAGGCCACATACTTAATATTGTTTTTTAAAGAATCCGTACAAGTTTTATACCAGAAATTACCTACTTATGATACGCAAAATCTATTATGGACTGTGATATTGTCATGTGATTTTGATGGTTGCTGAAATCACCACTTGGTGGTGCAACACTTGGATGGCTTTAGGTGTATCATTTCATGTGCTATTTTAACATCAAAGCAGTGGAATTCACTTGTATGGCTACATGGCTTCCTTATAAGACAGCATGTTGATCCATATAAATGGTATCCATAATAAATATTATTGTTTACGCTACTTCACAACATTATAATCACTGACTTATGTACAATTTACGTACGTAACTCTTAGCTACACATCATGACCATTAGCTATAACTATACAGAGTTAGTACTGCCACACTGTAGCTAGCTACTCTTATTGTGTGTAACTAAATGTTTTGTTGAGTGTACACTATACATACGTATGGCAACTTTTATAGTATGCTACTCAGTTCGTTATTGAGATCATGAAGACCATTACAATGCTCCACCCATTGCATCAATTTAGATAACACTTTGTGTTTATTAAGGCCACGCCCATCTTATCGAATAATTATACGGACTCTCAGTAGAAGTAAGCCGCCCTTGGCTATCTTATTGGGCCGATCTTCTTACCAGGTTAAGGGTCTGTCATTAAACCTTCACTACAACAGTTCAAATCTACATTGTGCGAGTGTACTATAGCGTGTCGTAGACCCGTCGCGTATTTAATATTCACCTCAAATGATCCTCATGATCACATACTCGTGAAGAAACACGTTACATGAATCAATCACATTATTTTTACCTTGATGTAAAAACAATGGCGTATACTGATCAACCTCCTATCACGTGATGAAGTTATGATTGATGGGTTTATAGGTGAATCGCTGAATCCTAGTGCAAAGCAATGTATAACTCCTCGATCACTTCACGATAGCTACCCTAGTAATTTCTCACATTAAACTCTCAGTGGCGCTAAATTCACAAGTAAATATTTCAGGACATGCTTAAACTTTCCTTTCGTTACAGATGGCCTCGATGAACTCAGAGGATGTATTCTTTCCAATGGTAGGAACTTGTTGAAAGGTACGCACTAATCTTATTAATTAATCTTGTTAATTACATGGTGGTGCGCATTAATAAGTTAGTATTCAAGTTTTTATACGTAGTTTCCAGAGCTTTTTAATATCAAGGAGTAGTCACTTGCATAGGCCCTGTAATGATTTCAAGGGAAACCACATCAGTTCAAAGAACTGCTTTTCAGCAGTGCTCTAATATAAGCAATACAACAACTTAAAATAACAAAATTAACCGCGTGTAGGGCCATCCACGAAATAACATCAACGGATCAAGCTGTAATGCCATTGACATCAATGGATCAAGATTAATAAAGCTCTCCACTGCATGGTTTTCACTGAAGCCGTCATACTGATATATATACATACAAGTAAAGGCATTGATTAACTCTATAGCAATTAACTATAGGGCAATTATAATGTATTTGTATGCTCTGCCTCCCCTGAGAAGTGCTTATATGAAATGATATTCCCATATGTCAACATGTAGCAACAATTGTAAGAGCAATAGCTAGCTGGCTAGCTAGTTGTTCTTAAACTTGTAGCTATACAAAAACACTGCTACAACTTGCTATATATGGCTTTATTATGATTAATAGCTTATTTCCTTATAAGGAATTACACAATTTTACACTTGTACATATATTATATGTGTGTGCTCATTTGCTATGTGTGTAGTATTGAGATCTTTGAAGCATGCACTGAGTTAAGCTTTAGATAACACGTAGGGGAGGGTTGGTAGGCTGGATACCTATGCTGTATACATTTACCATGTGGCAGAACAAAAGGTCGTGAAGTCATATGGCTACCAGTTAGGGCTGTGGGATAATATTATCATAATAATGATAAAATGACAATTATCACTATCTAAATATTATCACATATTGATATTATCACAATGTACAGTTAGTGTGTTTACTGAGATACTTAGTGGTGGCCAGGAAGCCATATCTTATGCAAACACTGAGGTTTAACACTTAAACAAGCACCATCCTACCTCTATAGACTAAAGCAGTTACCTGGTAGCTATTTGATACTTTTGTCTGACAGTTTTATACATTTGAGGCAAATGATTCATGTTGACAACATTATCGAGATAACATCGTTTATCGAGATATGTAATGAATATTATCGGGAGTTATCGAGATAAAACCTTTTCCTTTATCACACAGCCCTAATACCAGTTGATTTTTCACATCCCCATACACCTGATAAGTATACAGGTATGTAACTATAGCTACCTAGCTTGATTCACAAGAGTAATATTGGGAAAAACTGGTTAACAAAAACAACAAATAGATAGTTACGCAAGTATTAAATTTTGACCCTTTTAATCTAAACACTAGAAGTATAAAAGTATAGCTAGCGTGCAATAACTTTGCTAGGCCTAATTCTACACTGTTAAAACTGTAGTATGGAATCCATACTAACATGGTATGTATTTCATACCAAATCCTGTCATACCGACTCATATCACTGGTATAAAATATTTTGGTATGCAGTACATACCTTTTGTGGTTGACAGGGTATGCATGTTATACCAATTTAATAAACGCCTAATAAAATATATCAGTAAGCGTATATTTAGGATAAGCGCCGCAATAAGTTTTCTACCAAACAGTGTGTTAAACAATTCCACAGGTTTTGCGTTTGTTTCTGAGGCTTAGACCACTGAAAGCAAGGCTATTAACATGAGGGGGGTCTTGTTTGTAGCGCGGTTTGTAGCTAAATATCGAGCGCCTCGTAGTTATGTTATAATCCTACGGCATACATTAGTTACGTACTAACCGAATGTAGCACATGTTTACTAGGCGATTATTGTGCAATGTCACTTAATACATGACGAATTTATTAATAGTGTGCCTTAAATAGAAAAACGTACGCATAGTAACGCAGCTTAGAAACGATGACGCAAAACGTTAATTACCATGGTAATTCCCTTGAAAAGAATGGATACCGGTTCGTGTTATACTCTTACCTGGACTGTTATAAAGACGTGAGTACAGTAAAAACATGCGTACTATGCTTCATAATGCGGAACTTTCCCTCTAGCCTACTATACCAGCGAAATTTAAAACTGTTTAGTCACCAGTATTAAATCTTATGCCATATTCACTGATGTGCAGCGGAAAGAAAGGAAGTTACAACCCGTTTTGTTCAGCAAATGTTAACAACTCTGAACGGGTAAAGTTGAATTTGGTGATACCTTAGTCTTGTATCATTCACTGATGAGCAGTAAAACATGCAGTTACAACCTGTTGCAAGTGTTTTTGCTGAGTTAACAAGTCGGGACTATGCAACAATAATGGTGTGACTACTTGATGTGTAGCATCAGTTGGCCGAGGAGTTGAAAGCTGAAAGTAAAGAGTTATCATGCTTTTCATGACTTAAATATGCTGTTACAGGGCTGAGTTGCTACCGAGATGAGTTTGCTATATACCAAATTGAGCTATCATAGCCAGCAAGTTTGACCGGTATGTTATCATATTTCATATTCTGTATGTTAGAAGTGATTATTAAATTTATAGCAAATTGCTATGGAGCAAGTGAGGGACTAGCTAATGACATATGCAGAAACAACACTTCATGGACTCCATCTAAAACTAGCAAAGGTAAATACGTAGGTTGCAATTGTATGGTTAACGTCTTACAGATTTTTTATAATTTTCATAGAGACAGCATCCTGTTATGTAATACAGGTATGTTTTATTTCTCATGCTTTTTGTTGGTAGTCCAGCGAATTCTCATGTCTCCCCTTAGGCCTCTGCAGTGCCCCATGGACCTCTACAAAGCTCCTGCGCCCTGTAATGGCCCACTTGCGTTTCCAGAGGCTGAGAAACATCATATTATCTTGACGATATACTGATCATGCTTCAGGCCAAGGAGTCTGCTATAGGAGGTAGGAAAGACATCCAACCTGTTGGAGGCACTGCATGGGATTCACAATAAACCATCCAAAATCACAGGTAACATATTTGCACCAGATACAGTTCCTAGTGTTGTTTTCCCTACAGATAATCAACCACCATTCTCGACTGGCTCTGATTATATAGGATATACGTACATACAGATACAGGTATTTTTGTTATGCTTTGGATGTGTATGTTGGTAATGCCACTATATCCTTTGCAGGACATATTCTTCCATCTTTAATTACAACTGACTGCTGTAAAAAACAGAAACAAACAATGTGTATTATATTTTATCTACAAATTGATCAAATCATTAATAATTAATGTAAATACTATTTAAATATTAAATTAAGTATGCATATCATACTTAAATTGGGTATGTAATCCATACTTTTTATGTGGTGGTATGTAGTGCATACCCAAAATTGGAATGCTCATTGTGAGTCGGGAAATCACACCCTTTTGGTATGGAATTCATACTTTTGTTTTAACAGTGTATATATAGCTATTGTCTTATGAGGTTATAGTTTACTCCACATAATGTGCATAGTTGTCATTCATAGCAATTGCCTATAGCTACATGTGGGCCAGGTATTATATGCATGAAGATGAGCTTGCACTAGTTCTCACATGCACAGATGACAAATACACTTCACACATGATTCACGCACAGCAATCACATACGTAGTTAACAAGCAGAGTTCATCGTGACCTCACGTTATACGTATGTAATGAATTTCAGTTGTGCTCACTGATTCTTATTCACTCTCTGCTATTAGACTTTTACTAAACAGATTGTAGATGTGTAATTTAACTTCTGTTTCAGCCAAATCCATTGTATTAACAATTGTCATTTTCATTGTGCATGCAGTGGAGCTCAAGATCGCATTATTCCAGTCAGCCCTACAAGTGATGAACAGCACCAGTGATAAATTCCATGGCAGATATAAAGTAGCTAGAAAGGTTTGTGCACATTTGCACTGTTTATTGCAGTTTTATTGTAAAGTAGATATCAGTATGAAGATATTGATGATCCAGTACACAGAAAAACAGATTGAAGATTTTCTGAACAAGAAAAATGCCGTGACAAATCTAACTAGAAAGGTTTGTATGGTTTTGTTAACACTGTGTGTGTAATGTAGTATTGTTTGTGTGCTTGTCGACACTGTGTCATGTACATAGTATCTGTCTGGAGACCATCCTTTGTATCTGTCTTATTAATAGTGTATGTAATATGGATATTGTTGTTGACTAATATTGATTCATCTTTTTACAGAGACCAGAGCAGAATTGATGCAGGCCTATTGGTTATGGTATGTAGTTTATGAATATGTAAATTGTCAGTTTCGATTTCTTATCTACGTAACTGTATTATATCATACCTGCGAGAAATTGTTTAAGTTGACATGTGAGAAATAATTCATGTTTAGCTACAATAATGCAATAATGTAGTTAGCTATTATAGAACTATAATCCCTTAATTTACTTGCATCTGATCAAGCATTGTAGCTAAATACATTTCTTACATGTCCTACACACAAGAGAATGTTTTACATAGCTATGTAGCTACATACTCTCTTGGCTGCATTCTACATTAAAATACTAATTCTCAAGTAACAAGCAATCGGGCAGAAGAGAAATAATCGTCAGACACAGCAGCACCACAAAATTTGCATTGGCTGCATGGTATCCAGGAATGGTGGCATTTACAAATATTTCATGTCAATATAACTCACTCATGCAAGCAGCGGTCACATATTCTAGCTTCTTGGTCCTAGCTGCAACTCTCTGTATATGTTTTTGTAAGCTACATACGTATGTACTTATTTCCTTACTTTTCTTACAATCCTTCCATTTTTAGTTGTTTTGCTGTGGAGGTAAACTAGCCGGCTTTAGTGTAGGCAATACAGCTGCATACGTATGTATTACAAACTCTTTGAGCCATGGTTAACCATAGAATGTGTAATTAGAATTAATGGTTGTTTAAACGGTTTACAGTTATTAATGCCAAGCTGTGAATTGTTTATTGGATCTTATTATGAATATCATTATAACGAACAAACAAATTTCAAACACATGTAACTGTGATGCTATTACTATTATAACACAGCCATCGAGCATGTATACCCATGATTACCTTTCATAAATTAATTTAACTACGTAGCTATATAGCAAAAGTTAGCTGCATATATAAAAAAGGAAAAATGAAGTGTACATACCACACTAAATGGTGTGATAAATGACAGTGAGGTAGTGCTGGGTGGTATGGAAATTTTCAACTCGATATCGGTATGAAGAAAATACCCGGCATACCAGTATTTCATGGTGTTTAAGATATCACAACTTACACAGTAAAATACAGTGAAAGGTACATTATAGTAGAACACTACAAACTATTTTCATCTCAAAAACCCATTTATTAATGAGATAAAATAGTACCCACATTAAGTGTTAACCTCACTGTTTAGCCTGTTTAAACTAACTTATGGCTTCCTGGACCACCTCTAATTCACAAAAATGTAATAAAGAAAATACCAGTATAAATACTGTGGTAACCGGTATTGTTTACATACTGTGAACAACTAAAAATACCGGTATACCGCCCAGCACTACAGTGAGGGGTTCTAATGACTATATTAATAAGGTGGTTATCATACTACACTTTCATTTATCACACCAATTAGTGTGGTATGTACACATCATATTTTACAATACATATAGCTCATAGAAAATTTATATGTATGTTTAATCTGAAGTAGCTAGCTAGCTATGTATGCAGCATTTGTGCCACTGAGAATTTGTGTATTACGGTACAAACCACCCACAACTTAAACGGCACACGCTTGTGACGCGCATGTAACACGCACCTCACACGCAGGTACGTAACACGCACACAGTAGACAAAAAATCATGCATGGTATTGCACCATGCATGAACATGCACGCGTGTAGCTTGAGACATACGTGTGTGTGTGTATTACAAGACACACACGTATAATAAAGGCTATTCAGTCGTAATGTTGCAATCTTCTTGAAAGGATTTCCTTAAGACAAACGGTGCCTTACACAACATTTATAATCGATACAGAAGTATCGTTACAGAAATAGTTGCTGATCGATGTTAAACTCTATACGGATATTTGGCTAACATCCCGCGTAGTATACCATTGTGTTTAGGTGTATACATATTAACTTTCTTTGCTTTCACTTCAGGTACTGTTCAAGCATGGATACTCTATCGGCCCTACCACAATACAAGATTGCTGGGTGATTATAAGTGCCGCCACCTGGAATGTATTTTTAAATGCATACGCTAGAAACACACAAAGATTATAGCCATAAGCTAAGCAATAACTACAACTTGTCCTAGCATGGACGCGTGCATATAGCCATATATATACACGAGGTACGCTGTTCTATTAACTCAGTAGTTTGGCGAATCCTTTCCAGTCAGGTGACACGTGATACGATAGAATACCGGTTTACCACGTAGACTTACTATTAAGGGTCGTATTGCACAGGCACTTATAGCCTGTGGATGACGACAAATTGCAGGTAAAGATTGCTTGGTATCTTGTGTATCGTATGGCCCGGTATGGCTACGTTCTACAGGCTTAACGCCTTCTGTGTATCCCTTCCAGTGCCTAACTGGTACAATTAGATATTTAGATAATAATAATAATAAAAATACTTCAGAACAAAGGAGAAAAAATATTTTAGTAGCTATCCGGACTTTCTAACAGCCATGGCTACTTGATTCTATATATAGAAGGTCCGTCTTCATCCAGTCCTGCAGGGAAAAAGCATGAAGTAAGATATAGTTAAAACAAATGCTAGGTTAGCTAATGCACACGTGAACAACAATATTCATATACATACATAATATTATGTAACTACACATTCTCTAGCTATGTATCAGTCAGTATGTGTGTTTAAGCTGCTTCTCAATCTCAACTGTACATGTGTTGTTGTATTGTCAGTACATTTGCAGTGAAATACTAACTCAACCCTACGCAGAAACTGTGAGGAACACACTAAAATTCTTGTAATCATGATCAGTCATCTCATCCCACACTGTGCTGCCACCAATACCAATACCTATAGTTTGTTATATCCCACTATTAGATTATAAAAGCCTATTGTAACTTCCTTTGAACCCATCTCGTATGTTACATAACTGGAACAACCAGCTAATGAATAATCTTTTTCATAGCACAAAACATCTGAGTGACTGCCATTCTTAGTGACATGTGGCCAATCAAATCCATCAGCTACCTAGCCACTATCAAACCAGTCCCTGCAAAACTGCATGTCCATTCCAGAATTGGTTGTTATCTTGATCAGACAATTGTGAGTCTTAACCATTATGATCAACAAGGTACTGTAGTATAATAATAATAATAATAAACAAACTCTCAGAGAATAAACGAGGAAGTGTAACAGATCAGATGTATAACTAGCTACCAGTTAAAGCTACTAGCTAGCAGAATATTTCTTATTAGCTCTGAATACACAGTACAAACGTACAGCTTCTATACTTAAAACACCAAATAAGGAAAATGGAATATAAAAATTAAGAAGATGTCACATGCTAATTATACGACATTCCAAGTACATGATCTAATCATATAGCTAGCTACGTACCAAAAGCATAACAGGCAGTTTTAATGGCACAACTGTACTGGTTCAAGCCTAACTCTAGTGTAGCTACGTATGTAATAAATAGTAAAGCTACGTAACTTAACGTAAGTACATCCGTGGCTAATCAATATGTGACTGGATTTGCAAAAAGGGGTCTTATACGCGCAATTATAAATATCTAGAAATACATTTTTGAAATATTCAATTAAATATATCTCGAGAATGCATGAAGCTGCTTGTGTGCAATTCTCCACGAATGCACAGTCACTCATGGTAGTTTATTGGATCAACTCTTCAATGAATAGTTAGCTGCGTTTCCCGCCATTTTAGATAGTTTATTTCACAAGGTAGTCAATACCACAAACAAATCC
This sequence comes from Spongia lamella, assembly GCA_963930835.1. Taxonomy (NCBI): domain Eukaryota; kingdom Metazoa; phylum Porifera; class Demospongiae; order Dictyoceratida; family Spongiidae; genus Spongia; species Spongia lamella. The sequence continues at coordinate 21,163,060 of OZ005747.1, read as the reverse complement.
GGTGGGGTGGCAAGGGTGGGGGAGGTGGGAGCCACGAAGTGGCGGGGCCTTCCGACCAGAAGGATCCTTATGGCCATATGGTGTCAATTCAGGCTGTTTTCAGCCTCAGATATCACAAAATGTAGCTAAAATCACGGCCAATCTCGCCAGCTAGTCGTGTGGTGATTCCCTGCCGTCTGTCTGCTTGTCCAGGCAAGATGGGGCCATTTATAGAACATCCGAGCACTCTCGTACGTCATACAGGCTGGAGAAAGAAGCCTCAGTGAAAGCAGACTGCTGTACTTTTGGCCATGACAGCCATATCAACTGTTAGTTTAGTGTTGTGTCTGTCGAATGGCGGTGAAAAGTGAGACTTGAAACTGTGCGTGTATAAGACCCCTTTTGGCAAATCTGGTCACATATAGTCATCACTGTATACGTAGGTATAGCCACATTGTAGCTGGCTATTTCCTGATCAGCTAATAATCTTTTCCTAATCAGCTAATAAATAAACAAATAAATACTTTTCTGTCTCAACTACACTAGCTAATAAATGTGGTGTTAAAATAGATCAAATATAATTCTAAAATATATGGACTATTTTTGAATCACAATTGTAAAATGAAGTGTACTTACATACCTCACCAATGCAATTTAAATTAATGTACGTTCTATGAAATTTAATAGTATTTTTTGATTTCACTCATTATCAGATAGCGGCTACATAGCTACATCTACACTAGCTATGACTTGTATTTTGTTGGACTTATAACTTTTATCATTGCATTCATGTTCACTATAGATTCTCTCAAATCAGTACATATGGGACAACTGAAGTGTACTATGTACATAAAATATGTTAAATGCTTTTGCTATCTTATTATGCTCAAAATTTTTCCGGCATATTTGGCTCAAGCCTAGATTTAGATATTAATAACTAGAGTCAATGGAAGTTTGTGACTGGCTCTGTGTAAACCGGCCCTCTCTATGTTGCATATGTATAGCTTCTCCATTAATATACATAAAATTCAGATTAATAGTGTCACCAATTTTTAATTGTTGTTATTGTTGTGTAGCTGTATGTATACGTAGGTGCACTAAGTCCTGGTACGTACATATAGGTGTACCAATTTTTAATTGCTTTATTTTACTATAACTGGATGATTTGTATGGAAATTTCTACAACATTGCAAGGAGCAGTTAGAGAGTTAGCTATGACATTGTAGAGTTCCAAAACAGATCAATATTTATATGCAAACATTTCAGAGCCATGCAGTCACATCACATTTACTTATCAAACAGTTGTGGCATTACATTGCAGCCTTGATTCTCACCACTGTACAAATCATTTCACTAGAAAAATCACTACAAGTATATAGCTGACTATAAGGTTTCTTTTTACCTTTGAAGTGTTAATGGAGTCTAGCATAACAAGCATTAAACTGCTGTAAATGGTAATCATCATAAGATGACATATACATAACTACTTTGTATTTCCTTATAGCTAACTACGTAGCTATAGTAACTATAAAGTATATACTATAGTGTCAAAACAAATCAAACCCCAAAAACTGATATACATTTTAAAATGAACAAAACTCATTCCTGAACTAGTGGCTATCAGGTAGCAGTATAGATTATGACTTCTTTTACAACTCTTTTGAACTGCTCATTTTGTGCTTCCTATATATATGTATATATATGTATGTATGTATGTATGTATCTCAAGCTTCTCCCTATGTCACTATGACATAGCTACAACTATCTATGTGTGTGTATACGTACATGCATATGTGTGTAATATTGGGCTTTACACATCTCACAAGAAACATCGTACGTAATTTACCAGTATTATCAAATATCCATCCACTGTTAACATTGGTAAAGGATACTGCGACTATAGCAAAAATGGCTAGTTATAGCTAGCTAGCTACACATGCAATATCTTTAGATGATTCTTTGAGCAATTTCTTTGATGAAAGTTGTATAGCTACGTATGTAGCAGGCCTGAGCCTAATATGCCCGCCGGCATAATTTAGAGAATAATAGGTTGCAATTGTAATGGGAGAAATTCTGGAATTACAGTGTAGCTATAGAACATTCATGAGCATAGCTAATAATGACAAGAATAATTGGAAATTACAATGGGTAAATGTAATGAAATACAAAGATCATTTAAAATGATAATGATGGCATGCATGAAGGTAGCAATATTTCATGTAGCTAGATCTATAGATTCTGAAGAAAAGTCTGCACTGGCATGCGATATCCTGTTCACCATAGGATATGACTAATAATATTAAAGCACATATGCAAATTTGCTAAAGGATGAGAAATTAGCTAATAGGTAAATAACAGAAGCATGAATAAGCACATCCCTAATATACATTAAACAGTTTTGGCTTTATATTGCAGCCTTGAAAGTCTACCCATTGTACAAATACGTAATTCATTAATAAACCATACAAGTATAACTAAAGGCTAGCTAGCTACGTACATGGCTACTTTATTATTACCCTTTGAAATATTCATTGACTCTGCAGGGTAGCTATAATTATAATCTGTAAACTAATTGTTAATTATAACTACATACGTAGGTTGCTTGTATATCCTTATAATATCACCTAATAACTTTAATGTGGTGTTAAACCAGATCAAACACAACTATAGAAATGAATGTGACAGTAAAGATTCTTGAACAAGTATAGCTATCAGGTAGAGGTAGCTAGATTGTGAATTCAAGTTATTATAATCAGGATCATGTTCGACAGACTGCTGTAGCCAGTAATCATGTATATATTGTGCTTCTCTTGTATTCTTCCATGATCTCAGTTAGCTAAAATCCCTATATAGTTTTAGTAGCTCCCATGTATAGTTTCTGGAGGATTTGAAGACATTTTAAACATATTTACAACCATTCTGAAACCCATTTGTGACACAGTTGATCACTTTTTTACTACTTACCTGAAACCAGTTACCAGTGGTATTAAAATAGTTATGAGTGCCTTTGATGAAATTGGAAAAGTAGTTCATCATATTGAAGATGCCTTCCCTCCCCTTAAATGGGCACTGGAAGCAGTAGAATGGATATTTGATGAGATTGTAAAACCAGTAATTGAAGAAATCATGAATGTAATTAGTTATTAATGGCAGGATAGCCAGCTAGAGTTTACTGATTAGTTAATTTGCATTTGTGCAATGTTACAGGGACTATAGTCACACGAGTTAAGTGGAGATTTTTTTTGACCGAAACGTCACACAAAATATTGTGTGATATACACATGACTGTTTTATTTTACAGTGTTTGCATTTATGTAATGTAACATGCAGGGACTTGGTTTAAAAGCATTAGTTGATGCCTTTCCAGTGCCTAAAATAACTATTTTTTAACACTGCACAAAAGATATAGCTAGCCCCATTAACCCCTTTTTACCCCTTGTTTTATTTTTTGCTGTCGTGTTGAACACTCCTGATTAGCTACATGGTTTTACTTCATGTGGGTTGCTGCAATTCTTGCATTGACATAAAGATTTGCAGGGTTTTGATTGTTTGTAACCCCTTATTTTATTGTAAAATACAAACAGGTGGCTATCATGTAGCTATGTACGTAGCTATATGGTGAAACTTTGCAAACCATCTAGTGATAGCCAAAGCTAATAAGACAGTATAGCAAGCATGCACGCAAAAGATTTTTAGGTTTTTGCAAGATACGGTACAGCTCAAACACCCACACGGCCACACGTCTCTAAAGAAGTAAACTAAATTGATGTTCGGAATGGGGTAGTTCATTATGAAGTTCATTCCTACAGAAAAGATTCCTACGAAGACCTACAGCCGAAGAAAGGCAAAGCTCAAAGGCAACTTTAAACACGCACGCGTGCATCGGGCATCAGTATTATTTGCGGGCGTACTTCACCTGTTGGGCACAAAGACACTTCGGGTACCCGTAGCATGTTGCCGGGGCATGTCACAGTACAAACGCGCGTGATTGTATGCATGCGTGCGTGCGACCCGTGCACGATGCCTCATCAGTACAGGTCAACAGTAAGGTACGTACGTACACTCATCTATGGCACACTACTGGACTTTAAATATACGTTGCATAAGAAATAACTACAACTTACAGGTATACGTGCGCAGCTACGAATAATTGTTATAGTTGCCTGAAAAGACGAGATCACGAGAGCTCAATCATGCACGTGCTTAAGTGTTGCAGGATGTTTTCTACTGTACGCCAAAATGGAGTCCGGTGATGTAAGCAAGGATGTTGGTAACCTACCCGGAGTTAACTGGCGAGAATGTAAGAAAATCTTTTAACAAAAGCACCAGCTTATTTTGAGTTTATTGCGTTTTGGTTAATTCTGTATTAGTTATGTTAGAGAAAAGTGATTAGACTTTTATTTTAAAATCACTGATAGGATTGTTTTAAAACTAGTTTTGACTGATTAGTCAACTTTTTCAATAAATCCCGAGTTGTTTACTGGTGCTTTTCTATTTAATGCACGGCCGCGTGTCAGCATATCAGTGTGATTTATTTATTAACTTTTTCTTGGTAATCACTAGTAACTATTGCAATAATGTGTTTGTAAATGATTGAATGGCGAATTTATGGCGTTTTCTATTTAATGCGCAACCATGTGCAATAATGGGAGATTGTATTTGTTTGTGTAGAAGTTTGGTATTACAACGCTACTTTTGCTTATCAAAAAATATAGTTTGAATGTGAGAGTTGGCTGTGGAAAACTTAGAAAGTTCCAATGAAGGCAATTGCTACACGTTTTTTGATTGATATCTTCTTGCTCAAAAGATCACTTGGATTAAACTTTATACAGTATTTAAGTTGACATTATTGATTACTCGACTACATAATATCTGTGGTAGGCAAATGTTTCCACCACCAAAATTTCATGCTATACATGTAATATATACATAGTGCTCTTTGTGGTTTTGTAGGTACACATGCATTGGTACATTTCCAAGATGAAGATAGATCTTCCATTTTTCCTGTCAAGCGTATATGATGAATTTGAAGAATTGTCTGTTGGAGACTCTTGCTTTGTGACTTGGTCGGATGGGAAGAAGTACTTGGGTGGATTGCTTTTTGCAGGTAGTTTTGTTATAGTAATGTGAAGAGTGTGAGCATGTATTATATTATTATCCTAAAGGAGCTTTAGATGCCTGTGCTGCAGAACAAGAGAAGCTTGAAGACAGTGATGCATCTGATAATGAATCGATTGTGAATAGCAGTGAAGAGAAAGATCACAATGGAAAAAAGTGATCTAGTGCATAACATGTAGTTTAACAAAAAGTTTGCATAAGTGATAACTTGTTTATTTATTGAAGTCCTTAATCAGTTTAAGTTACAATGAATGCATTTTGTGGTTGAAAAAGGTGAAGCTACGTACTAATGATGAAAATGATGGTGGACTTGGTGGGGCAATAGAACAAAGCAAACTTAATCACAACAGAAGAAAAAACAAACTAAAAAGAATCCGAGGAGCGTAGAAACAGATAAAGGCAAAAAGGTATGAATGAAATTAATGTGAACATTTAATTAAAAGTAAAATTTGAGGGAATTTGATTTGATGGTTGGTGTAGCTCCACCCAGACGACAAGTGCCAAATTCTGCTGGAAAATCAGTGGACATAGAAGATAGTTGTGATGACAACCACTCTTTTGACGATTTGTATTCATCATCAGATGAGAATGAAGTATGTTACATACTTGTAAGATACTGTGATACGTATGTAGATTATTTGATACCATATAGTTGGTTTTTTCGTGGTACTTAAATTCCGTGAATGGCTGATTCTCAGTTTTTCGCGGTTTTATTTTCACGATTGGTCTTCCCAAATAGCTCACGTGAGTTGTGGTATGCCGTGAACTAGCGAAATGCTGTTGATTTATCACGTGATTACTGGCACAATTTTCTAAAATCGAGAGGATGGCGGACATCAGGTAGTACTTCAAGCCGACAACATCTAACTTAGAGGATAGTCTACCGACTTCTGTGTTGAAAGCAACCATCCTTGCAGTTCAGAAGCAACTCAATATTTTTATTCAATAATTTTATTCTAATTCTTTGGTTAATTATTTTTTCGAGGACTTTAATTTTGCGAATCCGTGGTATCCGCGAAATCCGTGGAATTTAAGTACCACGAAAAAAACCAACTATACGGTAAGAGAAATCACTTTAAGGTGGCATGTTATAGGTACTGAATAATGGCTTCTTATATTAGTGTGGGCTTAACTGGTAGCATGCCGTGGTTTATAGTTTATGGCTTCATATGACAACCTTAAGAAAACCTCTCTTTAATGTAATGGCTTCTATTTCTTTACAAAACCTCGAGTGGTTGCACTTTTACTGCTTCGCTCAGCTTGTGCTCCCTTTGGTCATGCACCTTGTAAGTTAACCCTTTCACTGCCGTAACCACCATATGACGGTTACTTATAACTCACCCTGATCAATTCACCAATGCCTTTCACTACTCAATGTGCCTATCCCAAGACAATCACGCCCCTATGAGGCCAGTTACTAGGATAACCGGTACCTTTGCAAACCATTGCATATTTGTTATGTAATCGCACCTGAAAAACTTTCTATCAAAGATGAGTCGAACTATTTTTGAATTGTATATTTGTGGTCTATTTGTACTACACTAAGGTAAAAAAGGATGACAGGATTGCTTAGCTGCTGACTTTCTTTACCTTGGCATGACGGCCATATGCACATGCATAATACTACTGTTACTTAAAAGTAGAGGAAAATATCGCAGTAATGTGATAGCTCAGGCTCTAATGCAGGAGCTGCTCGTCAAGATCACCACGTTTACTACTGATACAATTACCGCACGTGATACACACTAGATAATCACACATACGCACGTGTTCTAACTACATTACATAATAAATATAGTTCACAGTTTTAGACATCCTCCGGGGGCGGGGCAAGTACACCACTCCACTCCTTTATCTTCTGAAGTACCTTAGAGGCAGCTGCTCTCATTGTACGTACACGAGTTGTGTTGGTGTCAGCTGTCCTCTGCTGGTTACTGTTAGGTGTGCTATCAACTGATCGAGCAATTTCTTCTGGAGCAGTGGTGCCATTTTGCTTTCCACATTCGTCACTGTGCACCTCCAATGGATACAGCTTAGCAACTGGTCGAGTTGTCTTGTAATTACTTATCCTAATATGTGCAGCACGGAGTTGACCATCTTTGCCCTTGATAAGATCTTCAACTATGACTAGTCTCCACTGTAGTCTTGGTTTATTGTCCTCATGTACAATTACTACATCTCCTGTTCTTATCAGTTGTTTACTTTGCCTAGATGTTTTGTAGAACTCTCGTAGTGAAGTTAGGTACTCTCTTTTCCATCGCGAGGAAAAGTGTCCAATTAGTTGGGTGAGTTTGTCAACTCTTTTCCTGAGATCCACGCTATCAACAAAACTTGGGTCATTCTCTTCTTCTTGATCATCGAGGGGTCGGGGAGTTTGCTGTATCCTCCTGCCATAGAGTAAGTGAGAGGGTGTTAATGGCTGAGGGTCTTGTAGGTCAGAGGTCACATAGGTGAGTAGCCTGTCATTCAACATACTCTCGATTTCTACCACTACCGTCTGCAGTTGTTGAAGGGAAATGAATGTTCTGCCAAGTGTCTTTCTGATAGCTTGTTTTGTCAACCCTATTAAACGCTCTCAAAACCCGCCATACCAGGGAGCTCTCTTAGGTATGAATTGCCAATCAGCACCTTGACGTCCTAGGGCTTCTTTAATACCATCGGATTCAAACATTATCTTCAATTCCTCAGCAGCCGCAAGGTAGGTGGATGCGTTGTCTGAAAGTATAATGGAAGGTAGGGATCTTTGACTGGCGAATCTTTGGAAGGCTAATAGAAAGGTTTATTTTGACAAATCTGTGACGATCTCTAAATGGATTGCTCTTGTGCTTGCACAGGTGAAAAGGCAGATGTATGCTTTGTGCTCACCAACAGGCTCCTTGACGTGATGTGTCCCGGTGAAGTCCACCTCTGTGACAGCAAATGGTCTGGCTGATCCAACACGTGTCTTGGGAAGTGGTGGTGGATCAGAAGTCTTATAAGGTTTCCCCATTGTTTTGGCACAAATGACACATCTTCTTAAGATACTTCTGACCTGCTGTCTAATTGTGGGGATCCAGAACACCTGTCGTATTACTGTTACTTTAACAGCCGTTCCCCATGATGGAGTTTCTTATGGGTGTCTTCAATGACCATGTCTGTTAATGGATGCTTACGTGGAAACAAGTAGGGGAACTTGGTAAGCTGATCCAAGGGGGCCTTGTGGATTCTGCCACCACATCTGATTAGGCTATCTCCATCCAGGTATAAACGGAGTTGTCTCACTAGATTGGGACATAAATGCTGTTTCTTTAGTAAGTATGCAAGCTCAATGGAATAGCTGGATGACTGACTGCTGTTTCCTGGCAGTGTTCAGCTCGGTTGCAGTCAGTGGGCCAATAAGCCGTGGTTGTTGTTTACGTATATTGTGAATATACCTAAGTACATATGTATGCAGTGACAACTACCAATTTAGCGATAGTATTAAAACGAGCAATGTCAATGATGTGAATACCTGCTACATCTGCACTGGTCTGGGTAGTTGGTGGTGCCTTCTCACAGTGACCATCTTCCGCCAGTTGCAGTAGCGCATTAGTTGGTACCCATTGAGGCCATTCATGTCTGGATTGTAGCCACTGGGGTCCCTGTAACCATAGTTGAGATGAAAAAAGTTGTTGAGCAGAGATTCCCCTAGTCAGCAGATCGGCAGGGTTATCACTAGATGGTGTAAAGGACCACGTATTAGCTGGAGATGCTCCAACAATCTCTGCCACACGGTGTGAGATGAAGGGGTTGGAGAGGTGTGATTTATATATCCAGTGGAGAACAATCTGGCTATCCGTCCACATGTGGATATGGGTAGAGGGGTCATCAGTCTGAAGATGAATTGAGGATCTGACAAGCTGTACTAGCCTTGTAGCCATGACGGCTGCCATCAGTTCTAGTTTGGGAAGGGTGATAGTGTTGATCGGAGCAACACGACTCTTGGACATAACCAGTGAAGTTTCTTGGTTTTGGCAAATGTACACAACAGCACCATAAGCTTTAGTGCTGGCATCTGAAAAGGCATACAGGTGGCAAGTTGATGTGACTGGCGTAGAGAGATAAGTTCTTGGAATGGTGAACTGTGGCAATTTCATCAGATCAGGGAGAATTGTGAGCCAACTCTTTGATCTCTTTGGGGAGGGGTTCATCCCATGTGAGCTTGGTCTGCCAGATCTCTTGAAGCAAAATTTTTGTTCTGACGGTCACTGGTGTTACCCATCCCAAGGGATCATATATCTGTGAAGAGGTTTGGAGGACGTCTATCTTTGTAGTGAAGGTAGAGTTACTTGGTGAAAGTTGCTTTGGAGCAAGTGATAGTGTGTCAGTAGTGGTATTCCAACGAAGCCCTAGTAATCCCACAGTTGGGTTAGGGTCACTTGCTGTGATGGTTTGGAGACGGCAACTGTTGGATGACCATGACCGGAGGTTGAAGTTGGCTTGGCTCATAAATTCTCGAGAATGTTTGTAATATGTTAGTAATTCATCTTCTGTATTGCAGCCAGACAGGATATTGTCGACGTAAATGTTTTCCTTCATATCAGCTGCGACTGGAGAAGCAACTTTACTGAGGTGTAGATCAAGTACTGCTGCAAGCATAAAGGGTGAGCTCGACGACCCAAATGGGACGACAGTGAAATGGTAAGTGAGAAATTCGTCTGGGGAAGCATCTAAGCTTGGTGGCCATAGAAATCTGGTAAAATTCCTGTCTTCTGCAGCAGCTTAACATGAAGGAATGCCTTTTCTATGTCCGTCGAAAGAGCAAAGGCATGGCTGCGAAAACGTAACAGTATGCAACACAAGTTGTTTAAGAATGGAGGTTCTGCTATCAGACAATCATTGAGACTGGCTGAGGAGCCATTTCCTCGACAGCTGCAGTCATAGACAATTCTTATGGGTGTTGTGACAGAGTCCTTCTTGACTGGACGATGGGGTAGGTAATGTGTGTTTTCAGTGGTGTCATCATCATTAACTCTTGCAATGAAACCTCTCTTCTCTTGATCCTTGATGATGTTATCATAGATGCTTAAGAGTTCTGGTGTTTGCTTGAGTTTGTATACTAGGGTAGTTGTCCTCTTCTTGCAAATGCTGATGTTTGTAGGTAAATAGGGTCTGTCCTCCTTCCACGGAAATCTAGCTATATACATGCCCTCAGGTGTTTGAGTGATCGAAGACTGTTGATAAGTATGAAGGGAGGTCGAATCTACAGGCGGAGTATTGACATTTGTCCCGACCGATTCAATGGGCCAGAAACTCTCAAGGTTGGGTTCTTTAGGTGTTACTGAGGATGTTATCTGTAGTAAAATGGAAGTTGCTGCCTGTGGGAGTGAGTAGGGCAGTGGCCCTGATAAGAGATAGCCTAGTTTGGACTCCTGAGATATGGGGCCATCTCCTCTGATGATGGTATCTTGTACAAACTTCCAATAATAGTCGGTCCCAATTAAGAGTGATATAGTAAAGGTGTTGTTGGAGGTAACTGGATGGGCTAATTTGAGTCCTCACAAATGTGGCATAGTGTTGATGGATATGGGAACAGCATTCTGGATGGGTGTAGCAAATGTGGGTACAATGAGTGTTGATATAGGAATCAGTTCCCCAGTGACTGTCTCTATCTCTATCTCTACTGTTGCAACCCCAAGCTTCTGGTGAAATCTGGATGCACTGCTAAACAATGCCAAGGATATATCTGTTGTCGAGGTTGGTGATATGCCCAATTCTTTGACCATGTCTATGGATATGAAGGAGCGTTGAGATAGTTGAATTTCTGTATTCCACTGAGACTAGTGTTGGCATGGATTGCTGCATGAAACGAGTCCCAAAACATCTGCCATGTGAGGGGGTCACCGGAGAAAGTGGGCAAGGTGAGTTTCGGTAGACGGCTAGTGGCAAACTGTTGGGTCCCATGTTAGCTTCCCGCTGATGCTAATGTGCTTGGAAGTGGTTCTTGGATAGCAAAGTGATTTACTGATGAAGTGTTGTGGAGACTTCTGACATCAGGTACCGACAACGTTACTGGTCTATGTTGAGTGGTGAGACTAGAGACAGCTGTGTATGAGGCAGCTGGGATCAAGGGAGGCGGTTCTAGGTTTTCAGTGATTATTTCTGGAGTCGATACAAAGGGTATCGGTGCACTGGGCTGT
>OZ005747.1:21106805-21146805 GCA_963930835.1 Spongia lamella | reverse complement strand
AATTTGGTGCAAACTGAAAATCTTATCAAAACCCTGTTTTCAAAATGTAGGAGAGGGGGAGGGGCTAATCTTGTAAGCACTAATACTCTATTAACAATTATGTATAATATAGAATTTCAAATTTTTTTTACAAAACCCAGGAGGGGTACATGCCCCACTCCTCCCCCCATTAAATGCAGTCCTGGCACACGATTTCTACTTTTTAACTTGTTAGAAAAATGTTGTGACTTTTATCTACGTGTCTTGATTTAATGAGTAGCTCAAAGTTACTAACGCTATTTATATACCGCTATTTATATATACATTGATCAATACTTTCTATTAGAGCAGTCACCAGTGATTAACGATCACACACATATATACGCATTGCTTATTCTTGTTAAATCATAAGAATTTGCTTTATCGCTAATAACTACTCCAATAAGGTGTTAATTTAACATAATCTTCATCAAAAGATGCCTAAGTTTTGTTATATTTGTACATACTGTATTATGAATGTTTGAGGTAGTGCTTATAATTGGAATGTGCTAATTTCAGGGTTTGGTGGTGCTTAACGAATGCGCCAGAGTTGAAGTGATGCAAGACAAGAACGAGAAGGACACTCGGTATCCTAACCGGTTCAAAGTGGTCAACTGCATCTCGACTCAATTCACCGAGATATCGGCCGACACTCCAGCTCAAATGAAAGAGTAGGTAGACGCCATAAACATGGTGAGTAAGTTTGTATGATCTGTTTGTATTAGAGCTGTGAAACTTAACCGGTTACCCGGTTAACTGACTAAAATTTCAGTTACCAGTCATTTTTTCCATAACCGGGTAACCGATTTATAATATTTTCATGGGTGGATCCATTGATATCACGCTTGTGGTAGGATATAACTGTAGATAAAACAACATGGCTAAAACTGTGGGACACACTTTCAAGTTTTTAATAGTGGTTTCATGCACTCATAAGCATAAGGATATATGTAAACTCTTACAAATATGTAGTTATAAAATCCTGATAGTCAACTTTTTTACAACATTACAAAAAACAGGTTGAGAATTATGAGATTTTATAATTCTAAAAATGTGTCAAATTCATACCGAACATGGAGGGGTTTTGCAGGCTGTAATGCATAGTTATACTAAGTATCCATTTGCACAGAAACAGTCCTGCATATAAAACATTCAGTTTACTATGTATGTATATCTTTATACTATGTACCTACGTACGTACGTACCTCAATGAATTTTTTATTGTTGCACATCACTACATATTATCACTACGTACGCAGCTACATGAAACTTGTATGTAAGTAGCTCACTTGTGATATGCAAGTCTTCGACATGCATGTGTTGTCCTGTAGCTGAGCTGTACCGTATGTGCAATTTGGTACCTTAGTTTTTGTTGCTTACATATTTATTCATTTAGGCCATCAAGTTGAACTCACTTACTGAGGGACGGAATTACATACACAAGTTACAGATGATTCATAGGGGCGGTGACAGTGTCACTGATTCACAACTGTCCACAGTGAAACACCAGTGATGTAGTCATTTAGTGACCAGCCGTCCAGCCTGCCGTCAATGGATAACGTGTCTGAACTAAGTGCTACCAGTGGTTGGAGTAGTGGGAATAATAAGTTTAGTAGAAAGATTAGTTTACCACTGTTTAATACTAGCCCACCTCCTACTGTAGAGAGAGAAGTATGTGTGTGTGTGTGTGTGTGTGTGTGTGTGTGTGTGTGTGTGTGTGTGTGTGTGTGTGTGTGTGTGTGCGTGCGTGCGTGCGTGCGTGCGTGCGTGCGTGGGTGGGTGCGTGCGTGCGTGCGTACGTACGTATGTATATACGTATATATGTGTGTATGTACGTATGTATGTGTGTATGTATGTATGTATGTATGTGTGTGTGTATGTATGTATGTATGTATGTGTGTGTATATGTATGTATGTGTGTGTGTGTGTGTGTGTGTGTGTGTGTGTGTGTGTGTGTGTGTGTGTGTGTGTGTGTGTGTGTGTGTGTGTGTGTGTGTGTGTGTGTGTGTGTGTGTATATGTACTTATGTGTTCATGTTCATGTATATCATATGCATGCGTATAGTGTATGTGTATAACAGTATGTATGCCTAATATAGTACTTGTATACATTGTTGGTAACAATATACATATATGCATACGTGTGTGTATACGTATGCATATGTATTAGGGCTGGAACGAAGCCTTCGAATGTTCTGAAGGTTCAAAGGTTAAGGTGGCGGTAAAGCATTCCGACCACGCATTTAATTGTATTAGAAAATACCGCAAAAACAAAGCCCATTTAATCAATATATCCAATAGTCTAGAAGTTCAGTAAACTAGCCCTTTAATTCACTTATTGACGATATTAGTTTAGCACTATATGAACTGGATGCTACTTTTGTGAGGCATTTCATGACGACGCTTTGGTCACCTTTACCAAAGTACACAAGCGCTCCGATATTTCATACTCAAGAAACCAGCTATTCACTATGTTTTCTATGTATTTACGTATTATTAAAGTGATGATACAGAAAATATTTAATCGCCGTGAAGGCTATCAACATTCGACAAGACCGCCACCCTACTAACTCAGATTGCAATGAGTATACGTAGCCACATTTGTTTACCATCCGCCTAGTGGCTTACAATGTTTCAGATAATTGTGATACTAAGATGAAGAGAAAAGCCGTTGTAAATAGTTCATTCTAATCCATTGTTTATCGCGCCAAATCACTGTAACCATCGGTAACCATTCGCGGCTTTGCTTTTTTGCTCGAAAAGTGGACGTAGAAGTATGAATTATTCCCAATAGTAATGAGTTATTATAAAAACAAAATATTTACTTACCATTAAAGGCCTTTTCATTCACAAAAACGCCATTGTTAATTATGTGCGGTGTGCGTTAAAATAAAATATCTGGCGTCATCGATTGTACGGCTTCATATTATGGGGCACCCGCAATGGCTTGACCGCCACCTTAAGCAAACTTCTAAGGGTAAAACTATCCACTAGAAGCTTCATAATACACTAATAAATACGAAAGGATTTACGAGTGAACATTGTTTTCTTCCTTGTGGCAATCGCGGCAGCGTATACATCTTGTGAGATACATACGGTACAGCTCTCGACTAAGTTTACAAAAACACGCATGTCCTGCGGTGTGCCTTGACATATTTCGAAGATAACTCGCGGGTTGTTCTCGAGCGCACGAGTGTTACAACGCACGTATAAATACTTCATGCACGTCAGTAGTGCTCGCGAGTAATTTCTAACGAGTGGTGAATGCTCGCAAGTAAATCGTGTCGTGCTCTTCAGTGCTCGCGAGTAATCACTGACGAGTGGTAAACACTCGCGAGTAAATCCAGTCGTGCGCTTTCTCGTGCAGTATAGACTTACACAAGTTTGTCCGTGCTTGCTTTATCAAATCATGCCCTTTTTAGGTTCAACATGTTGGAGTGCATCTCGGGACGTGTCTTCTTGTAATGATTTCGCAAATAGCGCCAGCTCCTTCACTTAAGCGCCTTATCACGTGCGCTTTGTGTTAGAACACATGCGCTTTGTCTAATAACACGAGCAAGAATTTAGCTGCTTGTCCTGTCTCAGTCTCGTGTCATTTTGACTCATTCGCGTGTTTGGTATTCAGTTTGGAGTGATACGTACGTAGTATAAGTAGCTACATACAATGACTCGCGTGTAGCGCACGAGGTCTGACTTGCGTGCAGTACGCCATGTCCGACTCGCGTGTAGCACTCGATGTATGACTCGAGTGCATTGCACGAAGTATGACTCGCGTGTAGCAGCAGCGCCCGAGGTATTACTCGCGTTCGGTGACACGCGAGCGCCGACTAATCGCTCGAATAAAATTGATAAAAACACGCGTGTGTGCTACACGCGAGTGTAAACTTAGTCGTGAGCTGTACCGTAGGTGTTCTTGTGCCACGCCTACTTTCAAGCCTGCTTTTTTAACATACGTAGAAGCCTCAAAACATTTAACCTTTAGATAGTATTTGGCTATGTATGGTTGCTGTATGGACACGCCCATTTTTGCAATCGATTGATTGTGTCATTCTGAACTGCTGTTTTATGTATACCAAATACTTATAAACCCATCAAATTGTTGTAATCTATGTAACAATGAAGCTTCAAACCTTCGGTGTATTTTATCAACGAAGGTTCAGAGGTTAAATTTTAACCTTCCTTCCATCCCTAATATGCATACTAATATTACAGGCTATTTCAGCAAATTCGTCACAGACTGATCTATACTCTGTGGTGGATAAGAAAAAGAAAGTATCTGCACCTAGCATTCCTCACATGTCAACCCGCCCGATTCGTAAACACGATTACGAAGACATTGATGAAAAAGATCTCCCTCCATCCCTACCCCCTTTTCAAGCAAGCCCGTCCACATCAACTTGTCCATTTCGTAAACATAATTACGAAGACATTGCAGAAAAAGATTTTCTTCCAGCCCCGCCCCATCACCATGCAGACGTTAAACCTAACGGCAATATTCCTTCAAAGATACTCACACCTTATCATGGCAGCAGTAACAATCATGAGTCTACAAGAAAGATAAGTAATTTACACGGCAATAGTTTTGATATGTCTACCGATACATCTTTCACCAGGTGTGTGTGAGCCTGTGGGGGGTCTTTATTAGAATACACTCAATTAGAGATGGGACAATACTGTGATGCATCAATGTATCGCAATACATAATGGTCTGATATGCATATCAATACTGCAAATTGAGTATCAATGCTGCAAATTGAGTATCAATGCATTGATATATTGACATACGGTACTGCTCAAAGGTAACGTCGCAATCGCTCGCAATTTTCTTTCGAGTAGACGGAATCATTCGATAGAGCAAAGAGTAGGGCGAGTAGCGAGCCAAGCTAACACTCGACTCGATACTCTAGAATTGGCGAATTTTAACTCTGCTCGCTGCGAGGACTCGAAAGAACTTGATACTCCACACTGTTGAAATGCTCGATCGAGTTCTAGGTATCTAAGATCCATATCCATTATTACTCGACTCGATACTCTAGAATCGGCGAGTTTTAACTCTGCTCGCCGCGAGGACTCGAAAGAACTTGATACTCCACGCTGTTGAAATGCTCGATCGAGTTCGAGGTGTCTAAGATCCATATCAATCATTACCTGGTTAGCCATAGACTAACATACGGTGTACAATTAAGCCATCAATTTACTGAGCAAAGAAGACAATACGTCCGTATGGCTCGCGTGCTGTTAACTTTGGGCCGGATGGTGATGAAATTATTTGCATCACGTGCATATATTGTTTGTGTGATGTGGTGCATTATTTGGAGGTACAATGCCACGTCTGTTAGTTGCAACTCGAAAAAGAGTTATTATTCTTGAACGCCAGGGATTTTCTGTTAGGGATATTCAGTGTAGACTAGTAGAAGAGGAAGGTGTTGAAGTGTCTTTACGAAGCCTTCTACACGAGGTAGTAAGCGATCACAAACGGATTGTGATCGTATTTTATCGTTGATCCGCCAACCAGAGTTCAAAATAACAGTCGGCCATCAGTCAACCATAATTGCTCATTTCCGAGTACTTGTAAATATGTTCGGCCCCTTTTCAGATTACTTGATAGGCTAGTCCCCTTACATTACAAGCAGCTGCAACTGAGTGTAGATTAATTACAAGCAGCTGCAACTTTTTCTAAGCAGCTGGACTTCACACATTCTACAATGTAACACATGTCGATCCCACAAGCGTGCATCAGCAATTCTATATAATGCGCATTTTTTATCGAGTAAGAATGTGTAATGAATCGGTTAAGGGATAGCTCTTCAGAAGAAAGGAGTAAGAAGAAGAAAGAAGAAAAAGGAGAACGTGTAATGAAGCGGTTCAGGGGCGGATCCAGGATTTTCTTAGTCTCGCGAGCCAGGCCACTTTTTTTCTTTTATATTTTGGGACGGGAAAAAAGGGTCTGGTATACTCACCGTTAAAATTCTGTGTAGCATCCTACCCAGTTTGAGGTAGGCGACGATTGGCTGGCGGTCTGCAGTAATAGGTGGCGACGACCTACAAAGAACCTGAGAACACCGTCTGTGACGACATACAGTCGAGGTGTAGAGAGGTGTTCTTTGTAGGTCGTCGCCACCTATTACTGCAGACCGCCAGCCAATCGTCGCCTACCTCAAACTGGGTAGGATGCTACACAAGATTTTAATGGTGAGTATACCAGACCCTTTTTTTCCCCGTCCCAAAATATAAAAGAAAAAAAAGTGGTCTGGCTCGCGAGACTAGGATTTTCTGAGAGGGGGTCTAAACACAGAGATGTATCTCTAAAGCAGGGAGTCTGGGGGGCTGTGCCCCCCAGAAGCTAGCTATAGGGTTTTTTGTTATTATAACACCAAAATCATGCTTATTATAAGATATAGAGCATATTTAAGTAAATACAAGGAAGTATGTAGCCAAATATGGAGTAGGGAGTGTGGTGGGTGCAACCCCTTGGAAGATATAGGTTGTTTTATTATATAAAGTGCTAAAATGACACCTTTTTCAAGAAATAATGCATTTTAGTGTGTTTTTATACCAATACATCATTCTTTTGGCTTCTTTGATATATTTCTGAAGGGGGGGTCTCAAGACCCCCCTGGATCTGCCCCTGCGGTTAAGGGATAGCTCTTCTGAACTACCATCAGATTGCGATGGGGACAGTCACGAAGAGAGCACTTCAGAAAGTACTTTTGACTTACTTGACCGGTGGGACACTTGGCTGCATTAGCTTTGCATGAACAAATGTTTTTGTGATATTGTAGCTACAGTGTTATCACGTAGCTAGTCTCTTTCACTTTGTTTATTAAATTTGAAGGGTCACTTACATTTGTGGATGGCCTAATACTTTTCTAAATGGCCAAATACTTACAGAAGTATTTGGCCATATGTCCTAGTACCTACTATTTCTTATTTTGAACTCTGCAACTCAAGCTTTTTTGAGGCTAAAGTGTTGAGCGTAGAGAAAGCTCAAGTGTTTCTAAAGGACGTAGTGATGTATCATGGTATCGTGATACTTTAGCATGATGCATTGATACTCCTGTGCCCTGTATCGTCCCATCTCTACGCTCCAATATTATTGTATTAGTATTTGTATCTTGTTGTCAGGGGTGACAAGGCGATAACAAGACGCATGACACAAACACAGTCAACGGACGGCCCTCAGAAGCGTCACAGTTCCATAATCGATGAAGACGACTTCAACAGAACTTATTCTACCATTAGTGATGAAAAACCTGAGTAAGTATATGTTATGCAGCATAAAATAGATGATGTAAATTTCAGGACATTTTCATATGTAATTACAATTGATTCATGCATGAAAATTTTATCCATAAAACTGTTAAACTCAGTTATGATACCATAAAAATTTTAGCCTCAAAAAAGCTTAGGCTATACAGTAGTCATATTATTTGATGTGAGTCTTCATGTACTATGTTAAGTCTTTAATGATGTCATGATGTTGTGTTATCCTTTATCTCAAGTTCCTGGTTTGTATCTGATGATTTGCAAACATAATATAATGACCAGCCCGCCATGTTCGTGTATTTTACATACGTACGTACATTGCTTCACACAAACAGCCGTAAATCCTGATAGTTGTATCAATTTTTAGTTGCTTCATATTAAAATTTAGCTGAGTCATTTGTCAACCAATATGCAAATTTCTACAGCATTGCAAGAAACAGGTGGACAGTTAAGAGAGCTTAAATATCTACAAATTAGTACTGTGCGATAATCGAAAACATGTGATAATCGCAATGATAAATATTATCGTTATCATGATAATGATTTTTTCAGTACTGTGATAAGTGGGAAATATATTGATTCACTGTAAAGATGTTGCCTTTAGTAGAGAAATATGCTACTAAAGTTGGAATTTTAACATAGATATGGCTAACTGCGTATCTACTAGGCACTGTAATGAACAACACAACGAAGAGTACTTAATAGTGTTTTGGCATACATGGAACTATCGTGATGATTGTGATAATAAGTAACATTATCGTGATAGGAGAATTTCTATTATCGCACAGCCCTACTACAAATGTGTCAAAATTGTGCATGGACATGGAGGGTTTTTGTCAGTTGTTAGAGTAAATTGTGCATCAATATATGTACATACGTACGTACGTATTATTTTTAGTATAAGAAGATCGCACACTCCAGACATTGGTTCATTGCATGCAATGTCGGTTGACAAGATGGCTGCTAAGGCCCCACCTGAAATACCCGCACGTCGCAAAGCCTCATCTCCGATGGTACCGAAACATGGATCCCCGGTTGCCTCAAGTAGACAATTAGCAGTAGACACACCCGCACCACATTTACCACCTAAAAAACAACCATCAGTTGAATACTCAGAAGTCACAGTAAGTTAATTTTGACATGCTACATCAGTGTAAGATTGATGATGTTGTTATAGGCTAATAGACCGACATCAATAGGGATGGCCAATGGAATAGCTGGATTAATAACAATAACTGAGAGCAAGGATTCATCTTATGCTAATCTTGACTTCTCATAGGTGAGCACACAACTAAGTAACAGCCATATTGTGTGTGACCGTCTGTGCATGTGTGTCAGTGCGTGTACATGTACTTCTCTGCTTACACTTCATTTCAGCACTGTATCATGCATGTACGTACGTATGTACAAATACGTAGTTACGTATACACATATTGTGTACGTACATAACTACGTATGTGTATATTGTTATTATACACATACACACATATACAGTTACCCACTCCCGTCGGAAGTTCTTCAGCCTCTCCCATAGACCACTCCAAGAGGGAATTATGCTGATATCGACTTTGCTACTACACAAAAAACTAGCGAAGAGCATATTAAAAGATGACAATGCTAACAGCTCTACAGTAGTGCTACCACCAAAGTTACCCAGTAAAAATATGAGATCAGCAGAAGACAAGTCCGGTTATGTTAAGGTTTGTGATTTTTTTGAAATAGTGCTTCAAATTGTAAAAGTTGATTTGTATGTACGTATATACATAATACATACATGCAGCAACGGAGGAACCTATTCAGAACTGGGGGCTATTTAAATTCTTTGGACACATTTGTATAGAGAGACCTACCGTAACATTTCTATGGAGTAACAGTATAAATATGGAGGGCTTTTAGCCTCCTAGCTCCCCCTTTCTGCCACCTACTATATACATATACATATACATATGCAGGGTTCTGCATAGGAACTTCTGAGCGGTTAGTGGCTTAACATGCACTAATGTTAACATAGACTGATGTGTGTAGGACTATTTAATGTATGCATCGATAATTTATATAAGAATTGTACTGGTCGGTTTTAAGGGGTGCTGGTGGGTTTGAACCACTACCGACCAATGTGGGCAGAACCCTGTATATATACATCTGTATTTATTACTCATTAGACAATGGTATGTACAGTTCACTTTGATGTGTGCAGGTGTCTTATCAGTGATGACACCTAGTAGGGAGTGTCTTACTGATAAGACACCTGGATCACTAAGCTACCTGTGTACACCCATAATTATGTTTACTGGTTTACACCCATGCAACATTATGTCTGCTTACACCCACAACTATGCAATTACACTTGCAAGTGATTAATTAGTACAGAGTGAAAGTATGAAGATCAATCAAAAATGTTAAAACAATCACCAAGTCACTTGAAGTTTAAGTTTATTGTAAACCCAGATGCACCCTCAAAGTTCCAAGGCATGGTAGGAATGGTAGGACACACATTTTCCTTTTGCTCATTGGTTGTCTTCTCCCTTTTTACCTCGTCACTTTGGTTTAGAATAGCTGATGTCAGCTCACAAAGCTTTTCGGTGGATCTCTTGTATGTGCGCACCCCATTCACACTTCTGTGACCAGTACGCTGCATTATGGAAGCCTCATCAAGTTGTGCGTCATACATTCTAGTGGTGGCAGTAACTCGTAAGGAATGATTAGTAAAGTAGCCAGGTATTCATGCATCTCTCATCAGGCGAGGTATTGTTTCTGACAGTTTATTATGTCCAATGGGTACACGGCTATACCAACAATCTTGTGTAGGATTCTTCAAGGGAGTTAAATATAATGCACCATTTGGACGCTCTCTGGGACAAAGTGCATTGTATTTCAGAAACAGCTGCACTAAACAACGTGACGGATTTTGCATATTCGCATGGTGAATAACACGTTTAGGGGCCATTTTTCGGCTCTTCAATCCACCTTGGTGTGTCTTAGATACATCTTCACAATACATGATGTATGGTGCTGTACCTTCTGTTTTGACAACAAAAATTTGACTAGGGAAGTGTCGAAGACGCCGGTGTTCTTCTCCACTCCTGAGTGCAAAGCTCAATCCGATTAGATATAGCACTGTATCAACAAGAACTTGTGGGTTGTGATCACCCAGCATCCCACTTTCCCATAATTTCTCCTCCATCTCAACAGTGATCACTCCAGCCTTTTTCTTCTCCACATACTTTCCAGTTCGATTAAGCTGTTTCAACTTACCATCTAGCACACCACGAAATTCAGTGAAGTTACTATCTTCAAATAAATTTATATCACCACAATCAGCATTTCTCAAACTTCGTTGTAGCCCACAGCAAAGTTGGTATACACTATCAGGACTATATTCTTTACCAGAAATTGCTCTTGCTTCAAGGATAAAGCGGCCTAGCCAGTAGTTCATGGCTACTACACTCATGGATGCAAACGCTGCTTCAAGTTTGTACCCACTTTCTATTTCTTCTGTAGACAAATTCTTCACTCGCTGCATGGCCAAACTAAACCAGGCTTTCTCTGCCCATTCGGTATTCTGTTTAGTTTTATATGGTATAGCTGAAGCTCGGACCTTTTCAACTTCGCTAGCACTTTTCGGAGAAGAAAACCTGGTGTTTATGCTTCCTGGACTAGGGGAGGACTTAACTTGAAACTTAACTAATTGGCTTTCAACTTCTTGTGACGCTTGAAGAAGCACGTTGTCAATTATTTCGTCGTTCTGATCATCTTCTCTTGATGCCTCATACATCTGTGATGCCTGAATCAATAAATCGTCGATTTCGGCGTCACCACTACAACAAGGTAAAACTTCATCGCGAGCGTTGTCGTCCTTTAACAAGTGCATATAAATTCTGTCGAAGCCTTCGGGAAGGGGATCACTAAAATCGCCTTGGTATATAAGAGATGGACTCACTATAACATTTTGCTGCTTGTCCTCCATTGTCTAAAACACTTAGACACTCGAAATACGGTGTCTTCGAGGATTTAAAAACCATCGGTGACGTCAATAATTACCTCGGCTGCGCCTCGGTAATTATTGACGTCACCTCAGGTTTTTAAATCCTCGAAGACACCTATTACGAGTGTCTAACTATTACATAGATCACTTGCACAGAGGCCTTAAGAATTAGCGGTAATGTCTTGTGGGTGCTGAGGTTGTCTGTATAAATGTATTGTGTTCAACGGAAAATCGGTGTTATATGTGCGACGTTTAAGATCTTTACAGCGACAGCATGATTACCAACACCGGCTGACCCAACAGAAGACTTTTGCATCGCCATATAAATTCTAATATGTACGCATGCCAAAATCAAGAGTTCAAGAAGTCCGCAAAACCCCGTAGGACCTTTAAGTTAACATTGTTTTTATTGATAACAGTTTATTATCCACCATACAGTGTTATTGGTCACATAGAGAAGCATGTATGTATCACAAAAAAATACTTTTCTTGTATCATACGACTAGTGCATAGATACAAATAAACGCCATGATACAAGAAATTTTATCACCTTCCAATATTATTTACAGAATTAGCAAATACGTACCATATAGTTAATCCATGAGTATCCTTGTCTCAGTCGTCACAGAATCTTGTTATATTTGATAAGGTAACTGACCCAACAAAATACTTTTGCGTCGCCATTTAATTTCCAATACGCACGTGTGCCAAAATCGGTAAGGCATGAAGTTCCCAAAACCCTGTACTATGTATCTTGTAACAGCAGCTGATAAGATTTCTGTGACTGCCCTACCTACCTGATATCTATGCACAAGACCTTGATCATTGCTATGTAGTCCATCCAATATTCACTTACAACCAATGCTAGAAGATGTTCACATATTTAGATTACACCGTATAATTCTCATTGGTTACAACATATTTTATGGGCGCCCACAGTATCCAGTCGTGAGTCAACTGCAATTAACCACAATGAAAGAAGTAATCTAAATATTTTTGCTTGCATGCAAGTGATC
Organism: Spongia lamella; assembly: GCA_963930835.1. Taxonomy (NCBI): domain Eukaryota; kingdom Metazoa; phylum Porifera; class Demospongiae; order Dictyoceratida; family Spongiidae; genus Spongia; species Spongia lamella. The sequence goes on along the minus strand of OZ005747.1, from coordinate 21,134,521 downwards.
TATTATGTATATCAGTATATACATACATACAACCCATCCTCCTGTTATTGGACTGATTATAATAGATCAAGTGTAGTGTCAGTAATAGAATTTGTACACTCTTTATTATACCACAATTACGTATGTGTACCAATGTATAAGATGCTAAGCAAGTGCTTCTGATTAGGACTAAAAAAATGTCTACATTTTTCTAGCCTGGAATATACCGTATAGTCCCAATTTTTATGGGGTGAAAATTTTGCAAGTTAGATTGGATCATCTTCGCTCAACTGACTGTCAGTCTTGGACTGTACTTGCTCGTAAATGCAGCATGTGATTTGTAATGTATAGCTAGATAGTGGCTTGTTAGTAATATGTACTTACCTGATTCATGAATAATAATAATAAATAGAACAGTCAAATGTTCTGTTAGAGCAGTCAGCCGGTCTGCCGTGCACAATACTGCAGATGCTATCACAATACTATATTTAGAACAGTGTACATACATAATTTATGAGGCAGAAACTAACTAATATATCACATCTCGTGTACAGGTTGATTACACACCTAAAAGTAACGGTAGCGGACAGCCACGACAGATGATGGTGTTACAGCCTCAACAGTCTGTAGGTATTTCAGCAAGAGCGTCACCAGTACCGATGAAAACTATGTCGGTTGATACTCCGCCCAGCAGACCGATACCAACACCACGGTAATGATAGTAGCTACATATTATGGTATCATGTGACTGGGCCTGAGAATAACAGTATTATCTACTCAAAGTATAGCCAATAATAGACGTTGGTCGATAAATGATTGCTTACGCTATATCATGAAAAAGGGTTATTAAATTTTAAGGACTAAAAATTAGGTTAAATCTTTACATGTAGATAAGATTGGATTTCTCAGTCTCGGTCTTAAATATCTCCCTCAGTTGGTGGTATAAATACAGTATAATAGATATGACAGAGGTCCACAATCAAAGACAACAGGTTCTTTATGCCCCCCTAAATTTTGGATACTTCAGTTTTGCCTCCTTCAACAAAATTATTTTCTAGACCGTGTTTAGTAATACTGTCATACAACAATACTGTACTAGTGTTGTGCGGTATTACCGAAAATATATCGATAATTCGGTAAATTTAGATATACCGTGGTGGGCTCGATATCGGTATCGAACTGTGCTTATATCGATAAATACCGCTGCATCGATATAATCAATAAATCCGGTAAATACCGATGCTAGCTACTGGTACCGCCAACTCTCGATATGATCTTTCGTTCGGTAATCCATAGATATTATATACTATACCGTACAGTATACGTAGTATATAATATCTATGGGTAATCGCCACGGTAATTAAGTAATAGAAGCTATAACTGCAGCTGCTGGTTACTGCCCGCTGCAGTGGCTGCAAAGCAAAACCATTAGTCGTGCAATTGCGTTATCGTATCCCTCAGATTGCACCACGACACGTGACCACTTGAAAATGGCGTCAAATACATAATCGGAACTTGAAGACGAGGTTGAAGAGACGGAAGAGGCTGGGCCGGATGTTATAATAGTAGAATCGGTTAATGCAAAAGGGAAAAGTAAAGAGAGTGCAGTATGGCTTTACTTTGAAAAGACAGAGAAAAGGAGTGGATCTCAGAGTCAGGCTCAGCGCGTGGCCAATTGTAAGGAATGCGGGAAAAGCATTAAAGTTGTGAAAGGAAATACTTCTAACTTAATGAGCCACCTGAAGACAAGGCATTCTAAAATATATGACGAAGTGAGACGGAAGACTGATGAAAAGCGCGAAAGTAAACAATCAAGCAGTCAGTCCAGGGTGCTGAAGAGACACATGCAACAATGCCATAATTGTTATTACATGATTATAATAGTATATTAACTGATACATTAAATTATAATATTATTACAATACAATAATACCGATGTTGATACCGATACCGAACATTGACAGCAATTATCGTACCGGAAAAATACCGACTGCCAAAATCCAATACCGCACAACACTATACTGTACTACTGTATAGCTATGTAGAAATTTTCGAGGGACAAAACATTCGAGGTTTTCGCACATTTTGTTCTATCCTCAAAAATTTATACCGTATACATAGTAATTTTTGAATGACTTAATTTACGAAAATTTCGAAAATCATGCGTCCTTTTCGAAAATACAATTTCGTATCACGCTGGTAACAACAAAGGAGCAGTTGGTTTTTTCTTCTATTTTCGTAAATATTATTTCAAAATGCTTGGCAAGCAACTATTTTTGTAAATTTAATCATTCGAAAATTACTACGTATACGGTATCCTCAAATTTTTGCTTACTTAAAAGAGAATAATATGGTAAGTAGCTCATCCTCGATAATTTATTTACTAAAGCCTGATCAATGAAAACTTTATCCCCCACGAGTCAAAATTTTCCGGCTATTTGGTATTTCCATTTTTGTGATTGCTACTCAGCCTTAGTACATGTGTCAGCACTATTACATGTGACTGAATGAGAAACTGTTCATTCACTAGAACTAGACATTATAGTTATGGTAAATTGCTGTAACCGTTACATTGTTATGTTATCTTTACAGAGGACAATCCAGTGCTCCTTCAATACCACCTCATCACCTAAGTAGACACTATATTGATCATTTTATTTAATGCACATCACTTTTGTGTTCATAACATTTTATACATATCATCATGTGTGTTCACATTATAATATTATTGTGTAGTAATTAACGTGTACGTATATAATATGTGATAAAATTCTTAGTATGTTATAATAATGTTGATCAGGAGCAGAGGTAGATACTGAATGTTAGGAGGGACGTAACTAAAAATTACTCAAGTGAATTTCTATTGCATTATTGAATTCTAATGGATAGTCTTAAAATTTAATAGGGCCCCTGGCCCCCTATAGCTACTACCATGCACTGCCTAGCTTGCTACCTGTAGATGTGTTAAACTGCCACAAGTATGATGAAGATATGCTGTATAGCACAATTATTGATGAAGCAAAATAGAAGGATGTAACTGATGGGGAAATATTGACACATCATCCTGGGCCACCTCTACTGGCTATATAATTATATACACGTATATTATACTGGAAACTATTGAAAGAGAAAATTGATAGATAACTGGTTTAGCACAAAATTTGTCGATATTAAATATTTCCCTGTCATTGTAATTGCTGTGTCAAATTGCTTTTTTTACAATAATTTAACAATAATAATTTACTAAGCTGATAAGCAATTTTTACTGATTTACAATAATTTACAAGTTGGGCTATACATATTGTACATAGCTAATTTGAAAATGTTTACTATAAAATTAATTATAATATTATACTCATGCCAGATCTAGAATCCTTAATAGTGTTAGCTATGCAAAAATTCCTTGTTTCCTTACATTTTTGAGCACTGCATGAAGTCGATCCCTCCTCATTATTTTAGTATAGCATGCTTGCATATAAGCATAATCTTTCGGGTCCATAGCAGGCACCAGAATAATTCAAGTTTCATAATGTAACTGCACAGTGCATGTTCTTCAGTTATCACAAGGGCACATAATAATTATATATATAGCTACATGTGTTCTAGCTCTCTCTAGGTTATACCTCAGAGCTGTACCCAGCTATACCTATTCAGTCTATCTTTCTTGTATCCCACTTTCTCCCTTGCTTTCTCCTTTCTTCATCCACAGTTAAATTAAAGTCACTCAAGCTCTACATCTTTCTGTAGCTAGCTAGCATCTTAAACAATTGCTCTAAACACCTGATTCTGGAAAAACTCAATCAGCTTGTAATAAACTCCATTGTAGCTACTTGGAAAAGGCTATGTAGTCTGTTTTGCTGACGAATCAGCTTAGTACCGGCTAGGGATCGGCCTATTATGCTTTTATTTTTACTCATTATGCTATGCTGCAGTGCTCATAAATTTCTCCTATTATGCTCAATATGCTCATGTGTCAGACTTGTGCTTAGGAATAAACCACTGTTAACTGATACAAAAATATTTGTTATAAAAGTTAGACTGTTTTATTAGAGTATATTCACACTTGTCCAAAAATTAATAAAGTATTTATCTATGAATGTTGTCTGTTCTATTAGAGTATATTTTATGCTCAAAATTATGCTGACATAATAGGTGGGTCCCTAATACCAGTATACAGATTTAAGTTTCAGTATGAGTCTTTGTAGTTAAGCACCGCTCTGTTTAACTTCTTCCTAAGTTGGCCATGGTACTATCAAGTTCTTCCTTTAAAACAGCTGCAGACATACGTAGCTACACAGCTAATGGATGCCAGTCACTGAGTACAATTAAGGTTTACAACAATCAGTTAAAATCATTGAAACCATAATAATGTATATAACTCAATCTGTGAGTGCAAAAGATCGCAGAACTGATAACTGATAACACCGGCTGGCATGCAATAATATAATTATAGCATTTTTAAACCAGGCGCGCGCCTGGTTTCTTGAAATTGTTTTCATGCGAATGTTGGTGTGTGTTTGGGTGTGTTTATGTGTGTGTGTTTGTGTTTATGTGTGTGTGTGTGTGTGTGTGTGTGTGTGTGTGTGTGTATGTGTGTGTGTGTGTGTTTATGTGTGTGTGTGTGTTTGTGTTTATGTGTGTGTTTGTGTGTGTGTGTGTGTGTGTGTTTATGTGTGTGTGTGTTTGTGTTTATGTGTGTGTGTTTATGTGTGTGTGTTTGTGTGTGTGTGTGTGTGTTTGTATGTGTGTTTAAGTGTGTGTGTGTGTGTATGTGTGTGTGTGTGTGTGTTTGTGTGTGTGTGTGTTTATGTGTGTGTTTATGTGTGTGTGTGTTTGTGTGTGTGTGTGTGTGTGTGTGTGTGTGTATAGCTATGTATATTAAAGATATAGCTAGCTAAGGAAACAATTGCCTACTGTGCTACAATAAAGAGACACTTGTCTGACCACATGCAAAGCCTAGCTTACTTACACACAAGAGTCAATAAATTACTATATACATGCATGGATAGGTACAAATACGTATGTGTAAATGAATTGACTACCAATACAGATTGATATGTAATCCTACAAATGACAACTAGCTACGTAGCTAAATATTAAATTACTCTTATGATTACACTGTTAAATTTGTGCATTAGTTAGCTAGTAGCAATACATATACAAATAGCTACTTTCTTATGATACGAATAAGGAAATAGTGTACATATATAAAGAGCCACTAATCTTGATCTGATTCAGTGATACATCTGGTCAATTTGTTTATTAAAATACATATCCTGTAAAGTCATCTGAGTGTCATGTCTGGTACATGTCATGATTATGCAGTAGCTATGTGTGTGTGTGTGTGTGCGTGTGTGTGTGCATGCGTGCGTGCGTGTGTGTGTGTGTGTGTGGGTACCTAGCCAACATTTGCAACTTAGCTAGCTAATCATGTGTTGAATTTTCATGTATATAGTTACCAATGGAGCGTTTAAACTTTTATCACATTATTGGCATTGATCATTTCATCTTACTGCTCAGCAATTTATGGAAGTGATGGTAAGGTTTCACACATACAGTATGTATAACTATGTATGTAGTATCATGTATAGCCATATCATTAAGTACAGTGGGAGCTATAGCTACTTAGCTAATGCTCGATTTAACAGATCCGTACACTAGATCAAGTAGCTATAGCAGCCACAGATGATCCTCCTACAGACCATGCATATAGCTAGATACAACTCTATGGCAGATGGTACCTCTCAAAACCATCCCTTGTTAGTGTTGTGGACGGACAATGGCTTGATCCAAGGAGTGAATGTATTGAGCCAAATTTCTTGCAGGCAGCTGTTCTGTATCATTGCAATAGCTATGTGTATTTTGTATGCATGGTTCTATTTCACTATAATACAGCAGCATTATCCATGCAATAGCTAGCAAATTATATAATGTCCAATAGTGAACTAATATTTGTACACTTTTAGCTGTTAGCTATTTATTAGGCCGGTATAAAACATTACTTAGCTACCTTACAACATGTGCATGACTGGTCTGGCACAGGACTGAAGTAACACTTAGCTATTCACCTTGTTTTTATGCGTGTAAATTACAAAAGCTTCCCTATTAAGTATGCATAATATTTGCATTATTAGCTGTGCATAGCTATAAGTAGGTTATAATTTCTTATGATTTGTTCAACAAATGTGACTGGATTTGCAAAAAGGGGTCTTATACGCGCAATTATAAATATCTAGAAATACATTTTTGAAATATTCAATTAAATATATCTCGAGAATGCATGAAGCTGCTTGTGTGCAATTCTCCACGAATGCACAGTCACTCATGGTAGTTTATTGGATGAACTCTTCAATGAATAGTTAGCTGAGTTTCCCGCCATTTTAGATAGTTTATTTCACAAGGTAGTCAATACCACAAACAAATCCGGTGGGGTGGCAAGGGTGGGGGGAGGTGGGAGCCACGAAGTGGCGGGGCCTTCCGACCAGAAGGATCCTTATGGCCATATGGTGTCAATTCAGGCTGTTTTCAGCCTCAGATATCACAAAATGTAGCTAAAATCACGGCCAATCTCGCCAGCTAGTCGTGTGGTGATTCCCTGCCGTCGTGCGTGTATAAGACCCCTTTTGGCAAATCTGGTCACAAATATAAAAGGAGGAAGAGCAGTCAATTTATAAGTAGCTTACATTCAGCTACTTATGATGATATATTGGCTTCTTTGATATATTTCTGGAGGGGGTCTCAAGACCCTAAAGACCCCCCTGGATCCGCCCCTGCATAGCTACATACTGTAAGAGAACATAAGATATGATTGGAAGAACAGTCAATTTGTGTCTGTCTAATTTGGCCAGGTCACAAATGTACGTAATAAAAATAACACTGTGGGAGACTAACCATTAGTAAGATGATTAGCACTTTCACAATGTGAATTATACAAATTGTTTGCTCTGCATGGTTATAGTTACATCATATTTACACTGTTGGACATAGGCGGATTTGGGGGGCAAGGGGACAACTTTACCTTTTGCCCCCCTACTTTATATAGATACAGAAATATCCTTCATGATCATGAACAGAAACTTTAACTAATTTTTTATTGTTTATGCTTTGTAACATAAATTACCCTATAACTTTAAGAGGTTGTACCCCCAGACACTATGTTGCTCCCTCTCTCAGTAGGTCCTACGTAGATCTGCCCATGTTGTTGGACAAAAGAGATTTAGCTAGATTTAACTAGTTAGCTACTGTGAACTGACTAAACCATTATCTACATAATGTAACTACGTACGTACATATATCACTGAGGTGTGATAACTAATTTTTAAAATACAGTCCAAGATTAAGCTTAAATCATTGTGTAAAATGAAGTGTGCATGCACATACGTACCATACTAAATAGTGTGATAATTGACAGTGTGGGAATCACTCTACTATGTATATGTGATTAGCGGCACCCCCACAATATCATTTATCGCATCATTTAGCATGGTATGCACACTCCATTTCTTAGGTACATACTACATAGCTACTTAGTTACTTGAGGTCCTTTGTTGCAGTAATTTGCAAACATGTGTCTACAAACAGATGCAACTAGCTAATTAGCTATAGCATTTGAAAATTTTCTCTCCAGAGATGTATTAACTATAACTACCAGAAAGTAGTTATCATCCAATGATAATAATCCATTACTCTCCCTTGATGTATGGCTTCTTTGGAATAGAGAATTATATTTTATATGCGTATATTTGTTTATTTATACGTGGAATGCAATGGATCACCCTATAATTCAAATACTCACATTTGTTGTGATCAAACATTGAGTCCACTTGGAAACAATACAGCATGTTGTAAGGATACTCCTTATAACAGTGATACACACAGATGTTGCAATGGTAGAGTAAATCCACAATACACTGCCACATATTGTTGTGGAGCTGTTTCTTATGATTATTTCACACACCTGTGTTGCAATGATAGAAAAGTGCTACAAGTTAGCATAACACGTGCATCATGTTGTGGAGCTGTTCCTTATAGCCGGGATACTCATATATGCTGCAATGAAAGAATCAGCTTACGAGTCAGTAGCACATCCTGTTGCAAAGACAAGCTTTATAATTTCGATACCCATTTATGTAGCGATGGAAAATTGATACCCAAAAGTAGCACACCTTATATCAGAAACTCTTAATATGTATGCTGTAATTCAATATTAAGTATACGAGGTAACACTTCTACTTGCTGTGATAAAACACCCTACAATCATTATTGTCACATATGTTGCTATGATCATGGATATAAGATATTTATAAGAGGCAATGGTACTTCTTGCTGTAATGGCAGACCTTACAACAGAAACACTAACATTTGTTGTGATGGCAGTAAAAGCTCGCGGAATGATAGTACTTCTTGCTGTTATACCATGCCATACAATGAAAATATTCAAATTTGCTGTAATAGGAAAGTAAGTCCAAAAAATGATACATTATCTTGTTGTTTTGGCCGCACATTGTATAACTTGAATACACACATTTGCCGGTACGTTGCAGGGTATGGAATAGTGAAACAACGTAACGGTAGCACATCTTACTGTGGTAGTGTGTTATACAACTTGAAGTCTCATATTTGTTGTAATGGAAGAGTAAGCTCACGGAATGCTAGTACATCTTGCTGTGATGGCATATTTTATAACAAGAATACTCAAATGTGCTGTAATAATAGACTGAGTGTACAGAATGGTAATATGTCCTGCTGTTACGGCATACCATACAATGTATATTCTCATATATGCTGTTTTGGAAGAACTGGTATATATACAGAATGGTAATATGTCCTGCTGTTACACGATAGCATACAATGTATATACTCATATATGCTGTAATGGAAGATTGAGTGTGAGAGGTCATAGTTCATCCTGTTGTGATAGGAAATCTTATAATCCATATAATTACTTGTGTTGTCAATGAAGTTTGATAGCAAGAGGTAACAACAATGACTGTTGTGGTACTACAACATACAATTCTTATACTCATGCATGTTGCCAAGGATCTATAGGACTGCTAAACATGGGCACATCTTGCTGTGGCAGTAAGCCTTATCACTGGCATAGTCATATATGTTGTAATGAAAAGTTGAGCATACGAGGAAGTACTACATCTTGTTGTGGTTCCATCCCGTATAATTTATATACACATTTATGCTCAGCTGTGGTGAAAAATGTATTTTGAGAAGTAGCAGCATATCTTGTTGCAATGGAACACTTTACAGCTCTAAAACTCACTTGTGCTGTAGTGACAGTTTGATACAAAAAGAAGATGGTAGAGAATGTTGTGGTGCTGCTCCTTATAACTCATACACGCACATATGTTGCAGTGGAAGTATTACTTTACGAAGCGGTAGTTCATCTTGTTGTGGCAATCTAGTTTATGATTCACAGACTCACATATGCTGTATCAGCCAAATGAGAGTGCGTGGTGACAGCACATCATGCTGTGGAGTTATGTCTTACAATAATAATACTCTCATATGTTGCAATGAATCATTGAGCTTAAGAGATGGTTATACATCATGTTGCAGTTATCATGCATCCTTACAATTTATACACTCATATATGTTGCAATGAAACCATTGCTCTACGAGGTATCAGCACTTCTTGTTGTGGTAACACAGTGTATAATTCACACACTCACATGTGTTGTGGAGGAAAGTTGAGTATGAAAGATGATAGCACATCATGCTGTGGTGTTGTCCTCTATAATTCATACACTCACATATGCTGTATTGAAACCATTGCCCTACGAGTTAATGGTGCATCTTGCTGTGGTAACCAAGCTTACAACTCATTGACTCATAGATGCTGTAAAGGCAGATTATTTTACGTGGCAATAGCACATCTTGTTGTGGTTATAACCCCTACAATTCAAACAGTCACTTATGCTGCGGAGGAAAGCTGTGTGAACAAATCAACAGGATATATTGCTGTGGAGAAACTCTATATAACACTGATACTCAGGTATGTTGTAGTAGCAAAAGAAATTTGCGGCATGCACGTAGTAGAGGTTTATCTTGTTGTGGTAACATACCATACAACATATATACTCATATATGTTGTGGTGGAATATTGATGGTACGCAGTACCAGTACATCATGCTGTGGTTACACTCCCTACAACTCATATTCACACATATGTTGTTCCGGAACATTAAAGCCATGAGGAAGTGCTAGTTATTGCTGTGGTAGTACTCCTTACAATCACTATACTCAGATCTGTTGTGGTGGGCAGGTTAGAGAACAGGGTCAAAATATAGGATGCTGTGACAGTTCGTTTTTCAATACAGAATACCTTGTATGCTGTGGTGGAAAAATTTATTTCAGACAAAGTGAAGACACCTCTTGCTGTGGTAATATACCTTTTGATTACAATACTCAAATATGTTGCAATGGTATACTTAGTGCACTGGTGGAAGGGAACAGTATATATTGCTGTGGTGTTGTGCCTTACAGTTATAACAGTCAAATATGTTGCAATGATAATGTTCTTGACCTGCAAAATAGCCATAACACATGTTGTGGTAATGTGCTTTATGATCCATCCACCCAAGCCTGCTGCAATGGTAATGTAGTATGCTAAATGTTAAAGAGCGCATTGATTGGACCTATGTAATTATCATTAGCTAATAATTTTTGCACATGCAGAATGTCCCTATACAATCAACTACGTATACATACTATTCCCTTATGCTTCATTGTATATTATATTAATAGCACTGCATTTAGTTATGTGCATATGTGGCTATATTCACAATTCCCTTCAATTTTTGTAACCACATAGCAAACTGTTTTTATATTTTGCATTAGCTACTTAGCTATAGCTACAGTGTGTTTATATTGTACAATTGCACATCATACTACATACCCTGTATGTACATGTGTATGTAAGTACGTATATCTATATTCACATGATCAAATCCATTTAAATAATTCAAAGCAGCTATGTACACATATGGAAATAAATACGTACGTACGTATGTAGATATATGCACATAATTCATTGCTCTGGAATACATACGTAGCTAATTATGTACGTAGCTAGTTAAAGGATAACTACATGCATACATGGGTAGCTAGCTACATACATAGTTTGTGTGTATATATACTTACTAGCATCCCAAGGCTTCAAACTTTGTGATTACTGTGGAGGTAGCTACATAACCACTTGATATAAAACACAAACTAAATAGCTATAGCTACTTAACTAGGCTGTGGTAAATGCAGAAGGTTAAGGGTTGCATATGCATGCATCTTTGTTACCTTTCTGCATGGTGTACGTATTTTATTTTGTAAAAGATTTACTCTATTCACGCATTATTCTTGATTATTCCAAATTATACCGGAATACCATTTGCTATCAAAATTTTCAAAATTATTTCCGCATAGTTGCCTCAAGCCTAAACTCATGTTTCCCTAAATCACAATGCATGTCAATGATGTCATGGTAGCTATGTACAAGGTTACATATATACATAGGTAGTAATACCATGCATTAGCCAAGAGTGATGCAGTGATTACATTGAAGCTTAGATGGTACGTAGCTATATATGAATCTTTTGGGCCATCTGAGGCTTGATTCTGTCTTGTGGCCATTTTTCTCTTCTGCCAATGTCTTCATGTAGATACTAAGTCCTGATTATAATGCTTTTATATGGCTATCATGCATAGCTATGACTGGAAATGAGGGATAATAAAAGCCAGTGATCGGCCTACAGAAAAGAAGAATCTGCATTAGTACAATAGCTAATGGAATACCTACATAATGTAGTATGTATATTATCTATTCACTTTGACCTGTGCTCCAGATATTGATCACTAAAGCTACATAGCTATACGTAGCTATAACTATAGGGCGCTGACTTGTTTCTCCTTAGATAGCTGGCTTATAATTATATAAGATGTGTCCACTGTAGCTATCGTTTAATTCACACAAACTTCAGATCAAAGTTAACATTATAAAGATTGTCAGTCACAAAATGGAACATATTAAGGGACTGCAGTAAATATGCCATAATCACAGTGCAAAGAATTGTAATTTGGATTCTTAAAAGCCTATATATTATGTCACAGAGAGCAGATTGATGTAGCTATACTCTAACAGAACAGTCAGACACTTAGTCAAGTAGGGTTGGGCAATATACCGACTTTTTAGTCATACTGCGATATCACTTTGATACCGACTAGGATTTTAAATACTGAAATACCGTATTTAGGTATTATTTTAGTATTTATTCATATATTTAAATAATTTATTGTGTATTTAGATATATTTTGAATTTATTGTTATTGAAATATAATTGGTGTTGGGAATTTACACCTTATTTGTTAGTAAAATAATACATGAATGTGATGCATTTGTGTGAAACATGTCATTATGTCATTCAAACATATCAGTACATCAGTTGTTGTATGCAGTAAAATCATATAATATAGTCAATATTTTAGTCATGCCAAGGTATTTTAGTCATACCGAGGTATTGATTATCAAGGTATTGTTGATACCGCCCAACCCTATAGTCAAGTGTGCAATTTGTTACTCTAATAAAGCAATCATTAAATATTATGTCAGCAATCATTAAATATGTGTTACTGTAATATAGCAGTCATATATTTTGAATAAACATAATTATATGGACTTTAGAGCACAATGCAGACAGATTAAATTTGCAAAGTATACTTTGGGCATCAGCCTTATTGTGGAGCAGCAGTATCCTATAGTGGTTAGAGTGTTGGACTGCTGACCAGCTCAATGTTCAGTTACTGCTGTTGTTTCCTCTATAGTTATGGTTGTGGTATTTAGCTATGTCAGAATATTTTTTTGCATAAGGCAAGGAATTGCTATTCTAGCATTATGCTGGCACTTTGCAAGTAAATACGTATGTATTAAGAAAAACTGTTGTCTTGGGTCATGTCACACAAAGCTGATCAATCTATAATAAAAGTCAAACATTCTAATAAAGCAGGCAGGTTACTCAGGCTACTCTAAAAGAGCATTCAGATAATGTAAAGAGAATAATGAGAATAATGGTGAGAATAATAATATGAACACTGCACCATAATGCAGACAGATTATCTAATGCAAAGAATTTTGTGAGCATAATTACCACAGCCCTATTCCTTGAGGATGGAACTTTACTCACATTGCTCCAGCTGTATTAATGGTGACCTGGCTGTATGGCTGGGGATGTGAATTACAGTACCCTCATTAAAACCAACTGTAATGTAGATACAACTATAGCTACTGGGCATTTTAACCAGGTGCTACAGTGCATGAATAGTGGGTAGAGTGAGACGATCATGATTTGTACTGTAAATTTTGTCTGAACTTATTGTGCCCTATTTAAATCAATCCTCTGTACGTGTTGAACAAAGTTTTTAATGCATTTTGTGACTGATAGAGTTGAGCCACATGCAGCATAGCTAATAGGTTGGCAAAAGCATCAAACATAATGCCAGTGTAACATCATGATGGGAGGACAGCAGCTTCAGCAACCATCTTCCAGCAATTTTCACCTCTCATGTAAAATGTCATCATGCAGTCAGTTGTCATCATTATAATAGTATCAAGTCATAAAAATAAACGTATTCAAAATAAGGCTGTGCCTAATATGCCGGCATAATTTTGGGAATAATAGGAAGTGAAAAGAATTTAGAATTATGCTGGAATAATAAGGCAAATTTAAATCATGCTACACTATAAACTTGCAATAAACTACAAAACACTCACTTGTAAACTCTCTAGTATCTCTGATATAAAAGTTAAAAATGCTGCTGCAAAGTATTTAACATGTGAGCTTAGATTATGTAAACTAAAACCCACAATCAAATATTTCTCGTGTCCATGACAACTTCAAATGTTGTAGAGGGCCTATTCTTGCACATTTAAGGTAATAAATGTTATGTTGTGTACACAATAAGTAGGATATTATAATTGTTTAAGGTAAAAGTGGGAATAATAGGTAAAAGTTTGGAATAATTTTAGAATAATAGGTAAACTTTAAAAGAAATTCTCAAAAGAATAATAGGTAAAATTAAAAGCATAATAGGTGCAGCCCTAATTCAAATCATCTGGTCATAGTTACATAGCTACCCAAAATCAATGCAAGGCAGCAAGCCAGGAATCATCGATATCCCCAGATCAACAAAAGTGCTCAAAAGAGACTGAGACCCAGGACTTCTCAACCAAAAACAACATACTGTGAACAGCAATAATCTGAGCAGCATGCCAGGAAACAGCTCCAGGAGAGACACAGACTCCCCAAAAGATGGAAGCCATGGCCTATACTGCAAAGACAATACTTAGCAAACCCGGCAGAGATGAGCCGTGTGCGCTGTAAGGAACCCCAACCGGCTAAGGGTTCACACCGGCCTGCAAGGAGCCAGGGACCAGTAAGTTTGTAAAAAAAGATGACCAAAACTGAATACCAACAACCTAAGGAGTGACTAGGAGACAGTAAGCTACAGGTGAGGCTTAGCTGTGTGGTGAAACAGTATGAGTTTACTTGCATGGTATATGGAACTTAACTATAGTAGACATCACTACAGACAAGAAATATTGTCACCAATTGCCAAAATTGAACCTCAGCTAATGGTATTACTACCTACGTATGTAACTTTTAGCTGCCACTCCTAGTCAAATAATTCACTTAATTTGGCCTGGGTATGTAGTGTGATTTACGTAGGAGAGATGAGACACTACCTACATAATTATATACATATAGTTACAAGTATAGGGTTCCAGAAATCAGGGTGACTGGCTAAATATCCGTAAATAATAAAAGCCAGTGACCAGCTTACAACATAGCTAAATTAAAAAGAAGACTTTGATTGTGATGTTAATGGATGAGCATGATGTAATTTACCTATGATGTATTGTAATTTACCTATAAGGTAATTTACCTATAATGTATTGTAATTTACCTATAAAGTAATTTACCTATGATGTAATATACATGATGTATCAAAGTACAAAAGTTTGAATATGACTATAGCTACATAGCTATTTGCCCTGGAGGATGTCATATATATTGCATTGACATACGTGGCTAAATATAATACTGATGTGTTGTTTGCATATGCAGAAAGGTTGACTAACAGTGGTGAAGCCAAGAAATCCATTCAGAGCTAGGGGATCGGAGCTTCTTAAACTCCGAATTATAGGTAAATTTTTGAGCATAATATAGCTATATATGCTTAAGCCTACTTGTAATTGCCCACTTTAAACTTTTAATCATGTTTAAGAGAACGTGTACGCTTTCCATTTTATTACAGTGTGGTCCACAATTACACTCTGCTTGTCTAGTCTTTTTGGGTTCTTCACCACCTCATTTTAGAAAGGGACGTCGACCTTGTGTTTTGTATGCCTTTTCTGATGGTCAGATGTGGTCCTTGGGATTTGCTGGATTTCTGATTCTTCTGTACAACCAGTTTCTTTGGGAGCAGCATTCCTTTAGTTCTCTCATTATTTATATTTCAGTCCTCTGTGGGTGAGTCCTCTTGGGTTCTTTCCTGGAGAGGCTAGGTTGATGTAGCTATGCAAAATTGAACCTTCTAACATTACTGTGGCTAAATAGCTATTATAATAGCTATAGCTACTATGTATATAGTTCATATTTTATATCAAGTGGTTATGTACATCATTAGGTCCAAAGTAACCACAATGTTTGAAGCTTTGAGATGCTAGTAAGTATATGCACTAAAAGTATAGTACCCATGTATATATCAATCCTTAAACTAGCTATATAATTAGCTACTCCATATACAGCAATGCATATATTTCATATATACCATTACATGTGTAACTCCGCCTTGAATTGCTTAAATGGATATGATCATGTGAACATATAGATGTACGTATCATTGATCAAGATAAAGAGGCTTTTTATATGCATACACTATTTCCTTAATTGTATCATAAGATTGTAGGTAGTAGCTAACTGATGCACAAACTTATAAAAGTGTAAACATAAGAGTAATTTAATATTTAACTATTTACGTATGTAGTTGTCATTTGTAGGATTACGTATCAGTCTGTAATGCTAGTCAATTCATTTACACATATTTGTACCTATCCATGCATGTATTAATTTATTTACTCTTGTGTGTAAAGTAAGCTAGGCTTTGTATTTGGTCAGACAAGTGTCTCTTTATTGTAGTAGTTTGCTTTCTTTTTTAGTTGTCTTTGTTTTTGTACATATGTATATAGCCCAGTGCATAGGAAGATCAAAGACCTTTACTGGGATATAACTACGTATGTACCAGCTATATATGGGTTGGTATTTATACCCTAGTAGTAATCCTTAATCTGGTAGTTACAATGCTCCACCTTGTTAGTAATGTACTAGTGGTTAGCTAAATGGCTTTTGCTGTGAAATGAATGGCAAATATACTTGCTCTTATTTGGCAGTACCAATGATGCTCTTTGTTACTAAGGCCATGCCCATCAGTTATATCAACACCAAGGAATCTGATAAGCAGTAGGACTTGTTTGACCAATCACACAGGGTACATCAGTATCACTCCACTAACCTCGGGGGAGGACACAATCATACACACAACACACACACTAACAAATTCTTTTTGGGAAGTAATCTCTATAAACCATGCATGTTGGCCTGCTGGTGTGTGCCTGGTTTAATAAACAGACTTGTCAAAAATAAACAGAAAACTTTCAGTGGATAATGAATGTTTTGCAAGGATGTAGAATGGATGTTTTACAAATTACGTAAGTTGTTCCAGAATCACATGTTTATTCAACAAGAAATAGAGCAATTGTTAGAGGTGCTGCAGAATGATCCAGAGCTTGAGCCGGTGACTTCGTAATGTGTATGAAAAAGGAGAAAGAGGGAGATAGACTGAATTAATAGACAGATGCAGCTCTGAAGAAACTAGATAAATCTAGAACATGTACGTAGATATGCCAGTATGAAGAACATGCACTGCTGCAGTCACGTGATGAGGCTTGAATTATTCTGGACCGGGTCATGGCTTTCAGTTACTGTATAATTAAAACTACTTCCCTGTATGCATCAAGTTATGGTAATTATGCATGTATACCACATGGAATAAGTTTTGGCATAATGCAAAATTCTATATACGTACATAGCATTATGCTGGAACTTTGAAATTATTAGCTACTGCATTCAATAATTTAGTTAGATAATTTCCCTGATGATGCTGAGTCCAGACTAAGCTTAGCCTTCTTAACAGATCCCTATTAGGATATAAATACCTGGGCTTTGGTCATGCCACACAAAACAGATCGATATACTCCAATAGATTGTCAAACATTCTATTAAAGCAGTCAGGTTTGCTACCCAATAAAGCACCAGATATATATTCAAAGTAAATCATATTCTACTCCAATAGAGCAGTCAGGTATTGGAGCTAACAAAAAGTGATGGGAAAAATTGTGAGAATAATGCATGAACTTTTGAGCATAATACAGACAGATAAAGACAGCATCATGATGATCAGCCTTATTAGTTGTGGTAGCAGTCACAGTTTCATGCCCTTGATGTCATTAAATAGTAAACCATGTCCGGTTAATCATAGACTCTTCACTACCAATGTCCCTGCTCAGGATGTCACATATCCAGACTTCCTACCATCAACTTGACACACTTATAACATCTGTATGTATGTATAGCAACTAAATCTATAGCTAATTATCATATATAAATTGTAATTGTAGGCTGTTGGCACAGGTTGCCAATCAGTCCTTTGGTGTGTACACATCATAAAGCCAATAATAATAATAATAATAATGCGAGAAGTCAATACGGAAACAATATTTAGCTAGCTATTATGCAGGAAGATGAGCTACGTACACAAAACTCTTGAACTCCACAAAGGACTGAAAGGAGATACATAATAATACTGTTACAACTTTTGGAATACGCGTATACGAAGCAGTCACATGGTTAAGAAACCCAAACTATATACTGAATAGCTTATATAGTAGTATAAGCTAATAGCTGAGTGATAACCTAGAACATGCTACGTAATAAATTTCAGAGCTATGACTCAATTGGAGTTGATCAAAGAAGTCTACTGTCTGTAGCTGGTTGATGTTACAACTTTTGTTTTTAGGAGATACCATATACGTCAAAACATTCAAGGGGGAAAACTTTCGCGGTTTTCGCGGATTTTAGCAAAACGCGAATGTTTTACCATTGAAACTTTTCCTGCTTCACAATTAGAAAATAATTACCGTTCGCAGTGAAGTCGTTCTCCAATCACAGGTGTCCAATTGTCTTGATACATATGATAACCACGGACAGAACTGTCGGTTTCAAATTCGGCTTCAGCCATGCGCCCAGCGCGCGTGTCAAACTTAATTCTAATTTGCGCATACTCTAAAATCCGTATTGCAGAGGCGCGTGTGGGCTTTAAGGCTGCAAACCGCGAAAGTTTACCCTACATAATGCAAATTGTTGATGAACCGCGAAAGTTTTCTCCCTCGAATGTTTTGACGTATATGGTAAACAAGCTATAGTTAGGAGGGAAATAGCTTATATACTATATAGTATAATTGAGGTGAAGATGTCATTAGCTACCATGTCAGATCAACCATCAAGTTGATCCATCTACGTAGCTAGCTATAGCTAACTATGGATACTATAATTAGCTACATCTATTTGTTTGTTTATACGTAGCTATAGCTACATATTCTCTGACCCTGTGATTGATGATTCTAAATGAAATTACAATGTAGGTTTACAGGTTACCAAACATTGAGAGTCAAATTAGCTAGGTTTATATACAGATAACCAGGAAACCATATTCAATATAAATGTCAAGGCTATAGCTGTTATATAAAATTAGCTATTCAAAGAAGGGATGGCTACATACAACACACATGTAACATTATAAAATATTAATTGCAATGAACTGATACATTATTCTAACATTAATCCTGAGTTATTTCTATAATTTATAAGATAAGCAATCATAATCATAAATGAGTCTAACACAGCAAATGTAGTAACTAGCTAAGAGTATTTTGTAAAGAAGCACAAACTCATGCTAGTATAATTAATGCATAGCTCAATATACAGTAAAATTATATTTCATGTTGTCATGTAAGATGTGGTGCTTTCAAATCCAACTAGCTACGTATTTAATAAATACTTTTATTGTACGTATATATCTAGCTGCAATGCAAACTCAACCCCGAATTTTAAGAAAAGTCACAAAGTCTAAAGGAGCATTCAGCAATCAGCATGTCACCTACATATAGCCTTTTGTACTCCCTAGACTGATGCTCATCATCAGGAGTATGTTGATCCACAATAATCTGTAGCTACACATTAATACAATTTAAGACTCACGCATTACTTGACATGCATACACTTATTCACGATCCATCTTCGGGCAGATCTGCAGGATCAAACCACTCATATGCAGCTATCAATTGTTTGGAATCATTGAGATGTAGTAGTACGTATTGCTCTTTCCATCACAAAAGACTATATAAAGATCTTTCATTTTCCTCAAATGCTATAAATTTAAAATAACTAGCTATATGATACGTACGTATGTACAGAAGTACAACATCCTTGCTAGCTATAGTTTGCTATACCTTTCTTCATTGGAGTCACCACAGTTGCAAGAGTTCTGTACTCCTATTCATCAATAGCTTGCAATTATGTGTAGTGGACTTACTTCTCTGTCTAAAGACTGAAACTGTTGGTGGTAGGTAACATTTCAGTATAAACAGCTTCTCATATGTATTTTTGCTGGCACTCTCTGATAAATTCTATCTTCTTTTCCGCAAGAGCTGCTTTTGCTTCCAGATATTTCTTGTACAATTCAGTAGGTTCTCTAGTTTCATAATTTGTATAGAATAAAGCCATTGCCTTTTCAAATGCAGGCCTTTGCATTGCAGTTGCTGGAGGTCCCTTTCCATGACAGAGTAGTTGCTCCCATTGGATAGAAATTATTGATCCTGTTGGAGAGTAGTTAACATTACATGATATACAGCTGTTCACTAGCTCAAATGTATTGTGGCCAGCTTTTCTTAAATTCTCAATTGGACAGTAGTCTGAGTAATTCAGGTATTTCCCTATCGTCAATACAAACACATTCTTGTCATCATTTCCATATATCTTGGTTAACTGCTGCCAGAGCAAGCAGTGAGCATCAATACTCATGCAGTGTTAGGGCCATGCACTCCAACTTGTAATTATGTTTCTGGTCCTGTACATTTTAATTTTAGATGTGGGCAGTAGGCTTAAGTCTATTATACTTTTAAATTTACCTATTTTTCTTTCCAGAAATTTTTTTTAAAATCACCTATTATCCCTGAGATTATTCCCACAAAAACTGCACTTTTAACCAAACTTGCTAGTACAAATTATATTACAACAAACAATTTCCTTAAAATTAAGTATAAAAGCTGTCAGCAGCAAAAGATTTCCTCAGATGTCACCATAGATACGAGAAATATTTGATTGTGGGTTTAAATTTATATAAGTGTGAGTGTATAATGGCTTGGAAAACAAGACAACCACCTTGATTTTAGATATATCAGTGATTATAAAGTAAATTTCTTGTACTTTTAAGCTACAGGTGTTAGTTTATAACACAATGTAAACTAAAATATTCTATTATTCCGGAATTATACTCAATTCTTTTTCATCTGATTATTCCCAAAATTATTCCAGCATAATAGACGCATGCCTAGTGGGCAGGCGGAAATTCAGCAACAAATCAACAATTTTTATCCACACACAATTTAATAAAATGTCTTTCAACAGAAGCTTATTCTCGTAAATTTCAATACTTTATAGCTAGCCAGCTCAGGAGATCCAATGGACATAATATTCCAAGAAAGGATGGACTGAGTGATTGCTGGTACGGCACATCACAGTACAGTTCACTAAAGTCAAGGTGCTAAAACTATAGTGAAGTAGTGAATATTTTTAAAAAATTGATAACTTACAGTAGCTAGAAAATGGTATCATAAAAAGTAGCTACCTGGTAAAAGAAGGAGAGTGAAACTGCACAACTAGTACTAATATAAAGCACTCATGCAAAGTTGCATATGAGATATACCTAGTTACGTGTACATGTATCACTATACAATATTGTTGTTCAATAAGTGATATGCGGGCAGTGGATCAGAAACATAATTACAAGTTGGAGTGACCTAATGTATGTAGCTAATACTTTTCTGCTGATCGCACTGATTTACACACAAGGTTTGGGCCTTAGTTCTGTCGGTTGAACGCAGTGAATTAGACAGAAAATAAGTTCCACAAGAATACATAGATGTGTCACATGTCCTCACGTGATGCAGGGTATATTATGATGTAGCTATACCTTGAATTATAAATGGTCATGATCGTGTGAATATAGATATACGACCATGCATACATACATACATACATATGTAGTCTACAATTATAACATCTAGCTAACTAGCTAATTGCAAAAATGGAAAAGTTTGTTAGCTAGTTAGCTAGTTAGCTAGCTACATAATATGTGGTTACAATATATTGAAGGGAATTACGTATATACGTACGTACATGCGTACATAGTATATAGCTATGGTTGATTGTAGCATGTGCTCAAGTAAAATTAATAG
Source organism: Spongia lamella (assembly GCA_963930835.1). Taxonomy (NCBI): domain Eukaryota; kingdom Metazoa; phylum Porifera; class Demospongiae; order Dictyoceratida; family Spongiidae; genus Spongia; species Spongia lamella. The sequence goes on along the minus strand of OZ005747.1, from coordinate 21,112,908 downwards.
GTGATAATTATGTATGTATAGGTCCAATCAATGTGCTCTTTAACACATTTAGCATACTCGTCCATTGCAGTAGGCTTGGGTAGATAGATCATAAAGCACATTACCACAACATGTGTTACGGCTATTTTGCAGGTCAAGCACATTATCATTGCAGCATATTTGACTGTTATAACTGTGAGGCACAACACCACTGCTTTGCTATACATAGTTGTATAGATGGGTGAGTTTGTTCTTTAATTGCATATATTCTTTAACCTTGAAATTTAGGTACTCGTGTAAAATGATTTGGCTAGATGTACTAACAATAAATAATGATCCCAATGTTGTGCTTTGTTTATATTTACTCGCAGTGCTAGAAATTCTGGTATGTTGTGCTTGTTTAGTAGATCCTGTATATGTATGTTATTGATAATATATGGGTTGTCTAAGCATACTAAGATCAGATTGCAGTACAGAAAATACGTCTTTGGCTGCTACTCAAATGGCATTAAGACATGAACATGGTGATGCTTTTAGTGATGATAAAAGCTTTAGATTTGGATCATCAACCACAAATACAGTAAGGAATTGCTTGTAATAGTTTGTATGTACACCAACATAGAGAATTGAAAGTTGGTGGTCACAACTGAGAAAATATGTAACTGATTGGTGGATAAATATTTTTAAGGTTGTCACATACTTAGTAATATCAATATAGTGATCACCTTTTAGGTGTTATTTGCAGGATCTCGTACAAGAAGGAATCTTCAATCCGAACAATGATATCCACAAGTAAGCAGGTTTATTATGTTGGACCAAACTACTAGAATACTTGCAGGCACTGTTTGACTTATGTTTATTTACCAATTCTAAATGAAGCACATCATAATTTTAAGTAACGATGGAATTCACATCGAATAAGGCGTAATCGAGTTGCAGGTTGTCCACCAGGTGTGCCAGATGATCTATATTACTTGCCACAGTTGAATGGTAGGTTTGCTCACTTTAATGAAAATTTATTAGATTATTGTTATTTATGTCTGCATAGGGACCACATCATAAAAGCAATCATTGAACCTTAAAGTGTGGGCACATTGCTACTTGCAGCATGCTTATAATGCACCACCTTTTTATCCTGAAGAATTTAATGCTGCCACAGATGCTATATTAGCAGAACTACATACCAGTCAACAAGAGATTACAGTCAGCACAGCAAAGACAATATATTTACATTTGTGCAGCAAATTTAATATTTAAAGTTGTTTGTTAAATTCTGCAGTACTGTATCAATATTTGGTCGCTTATTGTAGTCAAGTTGGCAGCAATCATACCAGAGTTGTTGTTGATGAGGTTGAAGGTGGTCAGTTTTTGGCATCACCGGTGGGTTTGTGAATGATCCACACACCTTTTGCATGATTTCAACTCCTTTATGTAATCCAGGCCAAACCCTTCTCTTTCCGAATAATTCAATATAAGTACACCCAAGGGAGTAGATGTCAACTGGTGTGTTTCTGAGGCCAGACGTAAACATCTCTCGGGCCATGTATGTGTATGTTCCAACAATGTTCTGTTGAGTCATCGTGCAATTCGCAGAGTCCTTCAGTTTTGCAATACCGAGGTCACATATATAAGCACATTGTAAATCATGAATGACCTAAAATATTATAATGTATTTATATTAGTCATAACTATATGATTGCTAACCATCACATTAAGTGGCTTTATGTATCTGTGGATGATAGGTGGTGTTCTTGTGTGCATGTATTGCAACCCCGCAGCAATGGCATTGCATCTTTCTTCAGTTAGCTGCAAATAAAGCAACCATCTGAAAAAAATCAACTGCAGCAAAAATCAAATTTCAAACCTTAAAGGATAAGTGTAGGAATTTTCCAAAAATCAATTGATACAAATTTCTTCCTTCAATCAAATTCATGATGATTATCAATTCATTGGTTACTTTATTGATGGTGTACCCAAGCAACGACACAATGTTTGGGTGATGTAGCAACCTACAGATATGCATGTGTATAATGGATCTGCACACTAATATATAATGTGCTTACTTGAGTGCAGCAATTTCTCGACTACTGGCAATTATCACATCTTTGCTTACACCAGGAAGTGGCTTAATCTTTTTGACAGCCAAATCTTCATATCTGTATGTTCCTCTATACACGGCACCAAAACATCCTTGCCCTATAAGCTCCTTGAATTCTATCTCATCATAGCTCACAGCCATACCTGTAAGGGGACATAATATTATGTATATGATAATGGGACAATGAAATTTGTGGTTTGTTAACTATCTTCAGTGCATTATACTTGTCCTTTCCTTTACATGTTGCTGTAATAGAAGACAGTTTGTAACCAAATACATATCAAGCAGTGCTTACCTTTTACATCAAACCTTATGGACTCTTCATTAACAGTACACCTGTACTTATGAGGTGTGTCTACATATAACAGGTAGGTATATGGTGAGACTTCCACTTTGGTACATTTCTCGGTGTAATGGCTCTTGCACTCCCACTTGTATTCTACTTTTCCATGGTTAGGAGAAACAACAAGTAATGGTATTGGTGACTTTTTAAGAATGGGTGTGACTGGACTATGGATGAGCCTCTTTTCCATATGTGTACTGATAATTTTGCACTTAGCTTGCTCATTGTACCTTTCAGATAGTACTTGAGATTTCCAATCTCAATTTCACATTGGTTGCAGTCTGTCATTGTCTTCAAATACATAGTCTTGCCTGCATGTGAGGCGGGTTGAATAGGTTTAAGCAAACCCATGACAAATAATTAGGAGTACCTATGCTTAACTCAGTGAGAATGAAGTTTTCCTTTTCTGGTTGAATGTTCCACGCACATGCACAGTCCTCCATATTCACCAAAATTTCTTGCTGAGTAGTAGAAAAATAACTGCAAAGTATGCACCATACTCCAATTGTTCCCACAACAGTTACACCAGGTATAACCTTTCCATTTGATACTGGCTGATATATCTCTACAGTAAATGTCAATAATAAATTCAATTGTTAAAAATATTTCTATATAGCTACCTAGGTTGCTGGAATTGATCACAATTTCTAGTCGCCCAGCATCAATTGAGTCAATATGGATTGGATTGTCCTGTGTTATGCCCAGTCCAGTTATCGGTGATAGCTTTGGCCTTTCTGTGAAGGAAACAGGTATTAAGCTCATTCATGGTAGAGTGACATAACAGCAGCATGTAAAGATTACATTTCTATAAGGTGTTGCTTAAATCCCAAGTGCGTACTTTAGTCTGCCTAAGTGCATGTAGAAGATAGTATTAATGGGGTTTAGAATATTATTAATTTACTGGATAGACAGTGTGTGGCATAATTATAACCAGGCACAAGCTCACTTACACCTCATCACTATAACTGTCAGTCTTAGCATTCAGTGATAACAAAGACATCCTACTCATGGTGGCCCTTGGCTTAACTACAACTTTGTACTCACTTGCAACTGAACCAGTAGTTATTGTGTCATCAGCCGTTCTTTTAGATATCTTACCAGTAGCTAATAGGCCCCTCAGGAAGCTTAAATACATGTGACAAATTATGTGCAAAGCAAGAAAATGAGCACTGACCTCCAGGTCATTGTCATCATGTACTTTATCTTCCAACAAATTACTAGGACAGGCTTGAACCTATATATGCAGCCATGCAAGCACAAATTTGACATGGCCAATATGTGAAGCCACATACTTCATAATCATCATCAACATCATTTCCTTCATCTCTTTTGGTAAAGGACACAAAAATTCCAAATGTGCGCTTTCCTCTGGCTTGTGGCCCTCCAAATTCAGCTAGTGGATTACTCCGCTTGTGGAAGTAAGTTTTAATATAATTATTATGCTACACAGGGGCGGCTCCAGGATTTTCTGAGAGGGGGTCTGAACACAGAGGTGTATCTCTGAAGCAGGGGGTCTGGGGTGCGCAGCCCCCCAGAAGCTAATATCACCATGCTATGAACAGATTCAACATTTAGCTCTGTATCACAGTTGGTGCGGCATTACCATGATAAAAAATGACAAGATAGGACATCTAAGGCAAAAAAACCTTCAATATCACGTAAAGAATACCCTGGCAGAGAAGTTTCAGCTAAAATGTTTTCGGTATAAATAGTTTGTTATTTCTGCCTGTACTTTTCATTGTTATTGTACTGGCAGCTCAATTTTGTAGTGCACAGAAGAATAGGAAGATTTGGTTATAAATGGTGGCTCCTGGCAAGGTACAAATACCAAGCTTCACTGACAAGGATACACACAAGGAAGTTATAATGAAGGGTGCAAAGGGACTTGGGATTGATAGCAGGGGCAGATCCAGGATTTTCTGAGAGGGGGGTCTGAACACAGAGGTGTATCTCTGAAGCAGGGGATCTGGGGGCACAGTCCCCCAGAAGCTATAGGTTTTTTGTTATTACAACACCAAAATCATGCTTATTGTGAGATATAGAGCATATTAAGTAAATACCAGAAGAATTTAACCAAATATGGAGTAGGGGGTGTGGTGGGTGCAACCCCTTGGAAGATATAGGTTGTTTTATTGTATAATGTGCTGAAATGACACTTATTTCAAGAAATAATGCATTTAGTGTGTTTCTATACCAATACATCACTCTTTTGGCTTCTTTGATATATTTCTGGAGGGGGGTCTCGAGACCCCAAAGACCCCCCTGGATCCGCCCCTGGATAGCCTCGTACGTCAACTATCCTTGTTGATTTCGAATTGCTTAGTGAAAGATGTGTCCCTTCCAAGTGGTAAATCCTGGACACTTGGAAATTACACAACGGTATACCAGCTGGAAGGGATAAATGTTACGACCACGTGTTCTCACTTAGCAGTTGGAACATCAACACCTAGCTAAGCTGCTATTTTTAAATCCTACGAGTATCGATAATATTTAGACTTTCACTGTGAAAGTTATCGATATTGATTCATCGTCTTATGGCACGTAGTTACGTTGTCGCATAGCACGTGGGTATCGGATATTGTCACATGAATTTCGGATTTCGGAATTGTCACTTGGCGTGACCTCCAGGCCCACCGTACATAGAAGGTATAATGCATGGTAGTTACTGTAGGGATGGATGATGTTATTATATATACAACATGCAGACATTGCAAATTTGAAATAATTACCATAATATGTGGAGCACAGCATCATGACGTACATTAAAAACTGGCCCGTAAAGAAACATATATATATATTAGCTAATATTAGGTAGCTAAAGATTTGTGGTTTTCAATAAAAGTTGTCATTGTAAATTTCCTTTTGTAAATTTATGGCAATATTCTGCGATACATAATTATAGCTAGCTGGCTAGCTACGTATGCAATATCATATTTTCGGTATTTCTCCGCAAGGCGCTTATAGATAGGAGATTATAAGCACCCACTTTCGGAACGGGCGCTTATATTATAATCTCCAATCGATAAACACCATGGTTTATGAGACTAATAATTTACTACCTTGGATTGTTATTCCGAATTTCAAATCCGTGTATACACAAAATACATAATTATATTATTATTGATAGAGTACCCCCACCTCTGAGTGTCTAGTCTGGTGTAGCCAGACTACTGAGTGTCTATATAACAATTCAGATAGTCTTCGAGTGGCCCATAGAGAATATCCGTGGCCAGACGTGAGGTCTGGACACGTGAGACGACAGTTCAGGTATGCTAACACGTGATTCTACGCGCCAAATTGTAAGGCTTTTAGTATGGTGCGCGAAAATGGGAAGGGGGTAAATCAAGATTTGAAGAGGCATTGACGCCACGGGATTCACGCTGCTAACAAGTCGTATATACATAATGATCTAATAAGTTTATTTATTATTTATTACCAATGGTGAGTCATGTCACGTGCAATTGCAAGCAGTATAATTATAAGCAAGCATACAGAACAAAACATGTACATTTAATAATTATAAGCATACAGCATACAGAACAATTATAAGCATACAGATATAATTATACAATATAATATAATATAATTATAATTGAATATAATTATTGAATATAATTGAATATAATTATAATTATAATATAATTATAATAAATACAATATAATTATAAGCATACAGAACAAAA
>OZ005747.1:21058944-21106782 GCA_963930835.1 Spongia lamella | reverse complement strand
ACAATGTCATCCAATTTTGCTCATTCATAAAATCTGATATAAACCCACAATTAAGTAGCTACGTATAATGAAAGTTGGATGCATAAAGTATGCACGTTTTTGCAAATCCACTCACATAAATTATTTAGTAGTTGATATATACATGTACAGTACATACACATACGTATGTACATACATGTCCACGTACGTACTATTGTTAAAATATTCAAATAGCTACGTACGTAAGTATGTACCACTATTGTAATAGCAGTTATTCCATAGATACTCTACTCTCCTGGGAATCAATTGGAAACTTCACTTACGTACATATATCCTAAAGGAATCTTTTGAATTAACTACATATATTAGTGTCACTGGAATATTTGTCATTTCTGCCAAGATATAGATACGGAGCAGTATGGAAGCATAAAGAATAATCAAAATGAGGAGGAAAGGTATAAACAGAATACAATACACATGAAGCACTCATGTCAAGTAGCCTTACTTTGATGAGCCATAAATCTCTCCATTATCTACGTACATACTCTTCTATTATATAACTGATTCACGACTATATATAGACTAAATGATTGATAAACATTTCACAGGGAAAGCAACGAGGATAAAGCTTACTGAAAGTGCAGTCAGGAGTCAGGACGCACCAAAGTTTGAGGATACACAAATCGTTTCACGAATTAAATAGAGTTATGGATGTGCCATTCAAAATATACAGTACACTATGGACTTGTATACATACATACGTACGTACATGATAACTTTCCGATCTCAGGAGAGTATAGTATAGACTATCTATCGTGATTATCAACACATACCAAGTTTTGTGCCATAGACTTAAACATCACATCCTCACTCTGTTCCATAACTTCCAGTAGGCCCTTAAACTTGATAACGTTGAGGCTGGGATTTATAACACTGTCAATAAGATACTCCATCCTATTACTCTGTAAAGGTATAGCCTCAATCTCCTCCTTCTGCCGGGGCAAGATAACCTTTTTGGCCCATAATGCACCGAGGATTGAGTTAATAGGTAGCTGGGTTAGTTCAACATAGTTTGTTGTAATCTTTGCACTTGCAGCGGCAAAATCAAAACCTGTTAAAATATAAAAGAATGACGAGCAGGTACAAATTATGCAGGTTATGTATAATATTATGTACAAATTTATACCTCTCTAGATTGCATACAAATTTAATTCTTTTGTTTAAACCGACTTTATACTCCAGCTAGTAGTTTAGTGATAAAACTTTTTAAAAGTAGTACAAAGTTATTTTAAGCTGAAATTCTTACTATAACACAATAGGTTAGTCTTGTATTATAATTTATAAGCTCCACAACCCGCACGGCACACCCACTTTCAAAAAACTGAAGCGCTCTGTCTTGTTAGTAATGTACAGCTGTTCAAACGGCTTTTACTATGGAACGAACGGCTAACACTGCATTACATTGTTGTTATTCAGCAGTAACTCACGACACACTTCGTTACTAAGGCCCCACCCATCAGTAATATCGATAGCAAGTGTCATAGAAAAGCAGTAGGACTTATTTGATTGGTTATTCAGGCTTCATTTCACGTGAATAGTTTTTAATAGCCTGAGGGGCGGACACACACACACACACGCATACACACACATACCGATGTTTTCACGAAAACGATTTCAAGAAACCAGGCGCGTGCTGGCCATGCATGAAGAGACGGATAAATTCGGAAATGTTACATCATAACTTTACGCTATGTGTTTCTACAGGGGTATATGTAGGTAGGATACTCTCCTCTACATATATATATATATTATTAACTCTTGATAGCATGTATGTATGCATCCATTGGCTATTAGTGTACATACGTACATACGTATGTAAACACAAACCTGAAGTTGGTGTGTTCATACTTGATGATGTCACAGTAGTTGATACTGTTACCACTGGTGGTGATGTCATTGATATTACTACTGGACAAGTTACTGGTCTTATGATGTAGTAGTAGTGGTGGTGGTCACTGCTGTTGTCGAAATTACTGGAGTGGCTACGTGCGATAAAACTAAAGCAATGTTAGTAGCATAAACTGATTGATTACCATTAACGGTGACTGCTGATGGTGACAATGGGCTTAATGTTCTTGCAAGCCCACTTGCAATAAACAGTTGAAGTTTCTCATTGATCTCCTTGAATTGCCCCTCCAGCCAAAGCTTCTTTAATGTCAAAAATATTACATTAGCCTGTGATCTCCTTAATCTCACTGTGCCTGCTCTTCATTATGTTTCATGATCTCAGTTTTAATCTCTTCCATCCTAGCAACCATCTACACAAAATTTAAATTGCACACAATAAAGTGTCCAATACAGATCTGCTTTATACCTCCTGTAGAACATTGCGGAAGTAATGCGTGGGCTTAACATTTCAATTAGATGGGCTATCAGTCACCCTCACTCTATATACTTTGTTAGGTGAAGCCTACAAGCAATGCAGAACAAGTAAATAAATGATTGTCACAAGCAAAGATAGTATGTCTTGTTTGCTTACAACATCATCCTCCAACTCCTCATGATCTTCCCCTGAGTCCTCATCATTCTCTGAGTCATGCAAATATTCCTGTAAGATTCAAAAATCATTCTACTGTACATGCTATCACGCACAACTTGCAATTCTTACATCATCAAAGCTGTTAGTGCTACCTGTTCCATTTGCATTACTCGAACCATCAGTAGGAGTAACTGATGATTCACCTGCTAAAGCCAGTTATTGAACAATTCAATAGCGCCTACAGCACATACGTACTATGTGAGCACACACCTGTGTAGGTTCCTGCTGCGACACTGATGGCAATGACAATGATGGTGATGATCAGCCAATGTGTATAATAAAGTCACTCTGTGCAAACAAAAGATTGTATATTTATTTTCTACATTAAAACATGTAAATTTCTATAAATTTAAAAATACATTAATTTTAAGGTGTGTATTAAATAGAGATACCCTCATTAAGTATGACTTATATGTTTATTTTCGACATTGAAACATGTAAAATTCTATAAACATACAAATAAATTATAAGGTGTGTATTAAATAGAGATACACTCATTAAGTACTGTATACTGTATAGTTGGTTTTTTCATGGTACTTAAATTCCGTGAATGGCTGACTCAGTGGTTATATTTTCACGATTGGTTTTCCCAAATAGCTCACGTGAGTTGTAGTATGCTACCGTGATCTAGCGAAATGCTGTTGATTTATCATGTCATTACTGACGCGATTTTCTAAAATCGAGAGGATGGTGGACATCAGGTAGTACTTCAAGTCGACAACATCTAACTTAGAGGCTAGTCTACCGACTTCTGTGTTGAAAGCAACCATCCTTGCAGTTCAGAAGCAATTCAATATTTTTATTCTAATTTTTTGATTAATTATTTTTTTGAGGACTTTGATTTCACGAATCCGTGATATCTGCAAAATTCAAGTACCACAAAAACCAACCATATGGTAGCACAAAACTTTGGCGGTTCATGACCAATCCGCCAACAGTTTTTATCCTAGTTGATTTGCTGTGCAAAGCAGCCAATCTGCCAATGGTTTAATCACGCATTTAATAAAATTAATTTTTGCATGCGCTATTGTCAATATATATCGGCTTCTGCAGATATGTTATACTGATTACCGATATGGTAAAAATATGCATATCAGCAGCTGATATATCAGTCAATCTGATTATCGGTATACCTCTAGTCAAATTTGTGAGCCGGCATGAGAAAACCGGGCTCATGTACACAAAATACACCTATTCATATTATAGTATGTATCTTCATTACTGTATAAGATTTACAAAATCTGTAAATTGCATTACATTCTCTATGAGAAGCTGCATAAATGGTGAAAATTGTACTAGACTGCCATATGTATACATGAAGTTATTTAATTTTGAATTCCAAAATGTGGTCAAATTTTATATGCACATAAGCTATATTTTCTCATGCCAGGTCACATTTTATGAGCATGTCAGCCCCTGGAGTTTTCTCATGCCAGGCCACATGTCACAATCACTATACAAAGACTGCACCTGTTTGGTTGAGTCGTGGATGAATTGCCGCTTTGAATGGATAACCACCACCAGAACATTTCACACTAGTAGTATTGTTCTTGTTAATGCTGGACTATATGTGTAGATGAGAATATTATTGTAATGGACAAACTAACAGACGGACGGGACGACATACATGCAGTATTGTCTAATGGAGTGACAGTTGACAAATGTTGTTGCCTCCTATTGTTGTAATCCACTATGGACTGTGATCTGTAAACATCATAATTATCATAATTACATCTCTCATTGTGTATATGTGCATATGTAGGTACAAAATTATGATCAAAGTGGATATACGTACAATTAACAATGTAAGCAACAACATCTATGTAATTGTTCATGTTCATGTGCACCTACATACATAACACACATACACACACACACACACACCAAAGCGTATGATAATGGCCAGTCATCAGACATTTTTCGGCCAACTTTGGCATTTGACCGACCAAACCAAATTTGACCTGACAAATTTACTATAAATTATCAATGAGGAAGTCAATAAATTTACCATAGTAAAACAAATTTCTGGACAATTTTCAACCCTTATCGTAAGCACTGACACACACATACACACATGCACACACATACAAAGAGAAGTATGTACACACACACACATATACACACAATAACTAATATTCTAACATTTCACTCTATCCTCCAACATGGCTGTCACCTCCTTCTTAATCTTATTCTCCTCAACATCATCATCATCATCATCAACTGTTACTCCTACAGTAATACGTAGAATTCATACATACTAGTTACATAGTCAGTCCTTATGAATAATTCATACCAATTTACCTAATGACATTATTACTGTATGAAAATATGAAATGGATTCCAAGCTTGGGTGCTAAACCTAATAAGGTCATTCTGAGCACTGACCCTGGCTACTACCACACTACCATCCTCTAATGTCTAAAATATCATAGTCACATAACTGCAATATTAAACTTGCTAATCATAAAAAATTAATCAATATATTTTTTATTAATAAAGCAGTCAGTAAGAGATTGATGATACTGGTGTGCTATAATCAGTTAATCACTACATTTAAACAATACGTATGATAGTACACTGTGGCAGTGCATTATGGTATGTACAGGTTAAATGGGATTTGCACAGGTCAAGACCAAAAGTATTTAAAATGTCAGATACGTACATATGTTATCTGATCACTGTTTATGTCAACCACACGATGATGCTTACCCAGTGAAGCTGTTTGAGAATTGGTAACCAACGGCGACAGTGACTGCTCAGTAAATTGTGAACTGTTACCAACAGCAACCGGCTTGTTTTTTCTGCTTCATGAATTGATTGGACAGTGAGCTTCTATTAGAATCAGGAGTGTGTGCTAATAAGGTAAAGAATATGTGTAGGAAATTGTACTAGCAAAATTCGTGAAATTTCAGACTACACAGCGTACGTACGTACGTATGTAACATACTTGTATTATTATTATTATTATCATTGTGAACAACGGCTACAGTGGATGAGTTATCATCATCAATGACATTATCTGCGGCAGTTATAATTGATGTCTCTACATCGAATGTTGACCTCCTGTAATATCATCGTGGGAATGTTAAATGCAACATTTGAAATGTTGATACTTGCTTCACTATACAACTGAATACCGCATACGGCAAAAATTTCGAGTGGGAAAACTTTCGCGGATTTTTTCTCCACCGCGAATATTTTACGACGAATATGTTAGCTGACATTCTTATAAAAGAAGCTGCTACCATGAAAGTTTTCTCCGTGTGTGTGTGTGTGTGTGTGTGTGTGTGTGTGTGTGTGTGTGTGTGTGTGTGTGTGTATGTGTGTGTGTGTGTGTGTGTGTGTGTGTGTGTGTGTGTGTGTGTGTGTGTGTGTGTGTGTGTGTGTGTACACATGTAGCTAAGTGTTAGCAGGGAGGAAAATAATGATCTGCAGCCATTAAATTAGCAGCATGTGACCTCCCATTACCTTTAGACAGATCAAACAAGGCTAGAAGGTAATGACATGTGTTTGACACCTATCAATGTTATTGTAACTAACACAAAACAATATTTTGTTGCTAGGAGATAAATAAGCGCTAGGAGGGAAGTTTACACAGTGCTTATACTATTCCCTGAAAAGTTATTTTCATCCATGGACAGTTAAAAACCAAGTTGTGTATTAGGGATAGGCAATTAACCAGTTTTGCCTATTAACTGTGATATTTTGTTTGTCAACAATCGTTATCATGCAATTTTTACCAATAACAATAATTGCGAGAGGCAATAATCGTGTAATATCGTGATAATCAGCACTTATCATGGTCAGTTTTGAAGTGTTTAGACACATTTGTAGATGGCATGACACAGTGATATGCTTGTTTTACAATAATCTCATACCAAAATATCAATATCACCCATCTCTTGTATATACATGAAATTCTACTACAAATGATCTGACATGTCAAAACTGGACAATGATGTTTCCATACAGACATACAGTATAAGGATATGGATAACATACACATGTACAGCATGAAATATAACACACATGTGACAAAGGATTGAATTGTTCAGACATTTGTATTCTTATTGTAAAATTATTGACTTCCCCATTGATAATGTATAGTAAATGCTGAACAAAAACACCCAGGGTGTGCGAGGCCAGCATTGCAAATAGGTATGTGCGACCAAAAACTTCGATATCGGTTGAGGCCAAGAAGTTACTTATCAAAAATCTTTTTAACTACTTGAATGACATACAATAGTTTATAGCAACTATACGTATGATTGGCTTTGAAAAAAGGTGGTCAAATGTCAAATACATTCAAGTGTTTACTTCAGACTGATAATAGCATGACAGGTAGAGCATACACGAGAGAAGTGCTGATACAAATTTGGTGGAAATCCATAAATAAATGAGTGAGTTATTAGACAAACAAGTGAATATCCAAAAAGAAAGTTTGAAAAAACCTTCCGGGGTTCACGCAAGCTCCCACAAGCCCACGGAAAAAGTGTGCGATGAAAATGAAAGAAGAAAATAAAGACTGCTGCACAATTTTTTTGTGGCGACAGGAAGGAATTTATAAGGCTGAATCAGAAGAATGGATGAATTGATTTCAACCAACTTCGGGTTATTGATTCTTCAAACAATGAAGGTACTAATTCTCTAGTAAATGGGTGAATCGGGCGGGAAAGAATGGTTTGTCGTGCGTAGTTGCACAACGGGCGCCATAAAACTCGCAATGGCAGTACTGTATCGTTACATTATAAATAATGATTATTATGCATAAAACATGCATGCATAAACATGTATTACATACTCAATTTTCCGCCAAAACGTTTGGCAGCAATCCGCCAAAGTTTTCTACCGCCAAAGTTTTATGCTATACAGTAGCTATGACTAGTATATTTATTTTCTACATTGAAAATTTGAAACACTTCTATAAATTTAACAAGTTGATTTTCTAATATCTAAAACCAGGCGCTGCAAATATCATTAAGTACGGTAGTACTTAACAGTAGGGATCGACATGAAAAAACATGACGTCCAACTTTCATGTGCCTCCATAATTCGCCTCACAATATACTTTTCACGAAAAAATCGACTGAAATCCATTTTGTAACACTATAACAAAACTGTACCTTTGTTAAACTCCGTGAAAAACCTAACAATACGATCAGTAGAGATTTAAAAATTTTGAAATCTACCAGAATTTTGTCTGACTGCCAGCCTGCCTGCCGTAAGACCCACTAACACTAGGAGTATGGCTCCAGATTTCTCACACAACAAAGGAAACCGTGTCCGATTTACGAAACTGCTGTTCTGCTAAAGGTTCATCCACTGCGTCTTACTGTTTCTTTTCATCCTTCTTTTTCTTCGTTTAACTTGTAGAAAGGCATGAAAATTATGAAAGAAGGTGTCGATAAATTTGAACCTTCTGCTTTTAAGTCACCAAATCAGCCACTTACACACGTGACATAACTAGTAATATGTACTTTATATAACTTAGACAACATATTTTGGATGTTTTTATGTATTTCACTACAATGCAGCTGCTCCGCCATGTTAACACTGTTGTTAACATGCACCTGTAAAAACAATTAAGTAATGTTTTGGCACCTGGAAGGGGATTACTTTTGCAAGTATGCTATAAAAACAAACAAACTAGAATATTTAAAAATTTAAAATTTAAAAAGGTGAGTAGGGATCACTCTTGCAATGCTAGCTAAAAAAGTAAGGAAACAAGGGAAAAGATTTTCAAGTGGCATGAGAGAACACTAAAGATTCTAGCATGAGATAATTTATAAAAGTTTAATCCCTACATTTGGCTCATTTTCAGTAGGTTAATATTTAGAGTCAGCCAAATGTATTATACCATGCATAATCATTATTATAATGTAACGATACAGTACATACGTACCTTAACAGAAAGCAACGGTGGAGAAAGAATAAATCTCGGAATCTCGCTCGGAATAATGTACGTATGTATGTATGTACGAATAATTAGAATACCTCAATTATATATTACGTTACTAAGGACCACATAGCAACCCATACAATATTGTTTTAAACTTAAAACGGCTTTATTCTTTAGTTCCTTAATGGTATAGTGACATGCCAGGGATTTTTCTAGAAAATATATTAAGCGGGGACAAATCAAGATATTCAATAATATAGTGGGGGCAGCACTTCAACTGACTATTGATTACAGTTGCTGACTAAGTACAGGTTCATCATTGAGGCTTAGCTCAAGGGGGCAAAATGATTTCAAGGGGGGAGGGGCAAAGTGCCTCCTTTGCTCCCTCCTAGAATAATCCCTGCATGCTACTAATTATGCAGTTGTATATTTTGTAATATGATTTAGGCAGAGAAAGCAAAGAATAAGCTAAACAAAGATGGAAATAGAAGTAAAGGCAAACAGGTACATATGCTTTGAGCATACAGTATACAGTTGACCTTAAGAAGTTGTGTATTTGTTTTTCACATACGTACATGCTTAGTTTCCTTTGGAATGGTTTTATTGACTTGTCTATTCTATGTACTGTTCATCCTGTCCATGGTACAATAGGACGAGATGGACAGTGTATAGACAGTAGGATTCCATTGTACTTATTCATTCCATCCATGGTACAATAGGACAGACAGTGTATTTTGAAAGCATACTTATAAGAACACATTAAAGATATATAGGTCGAATGTATGTACACTTTAGGGCAGTGGATTCTGATGGCAAACTTGGACATGAGTGCATAATCTTGAATGTAACAGTAAATGATAGACTCCCATAGGTCATACGTAATGAGGGTATTTGTATTTAATACACATCTTAAAGTTTATTTTTAAACCAGGCGTGTGCCTGGTTTCTCAAAATTAATTTTGTCCGGGAAGTCAGTGTGAGTGTGTGTTTGTGTGTCCACTCCCTAGGCTATTAATAACTAGTGGCGTGATATTGACCCCATATGATTGGTTAAACAAGTTCTACAGGTTTTATATGGCAGCTGCAGTCGGCATTGTTAATAGGCATAGTCTTAGCATTGATGTGCGTCATAGAAACCAACCTAATAAGTGCTATCTAAGTTGTTATTTTCACTTTATCATCAAACAGTTGTACGTAAGTTACAAGACGGAGCACTTCAGTTATAAAGGTGGGTGTGACGTACGTGGGTGTACGCACATTGAGGCGTTTAATAGAAGAGCTGGCTTGGACTACAGATAAACGGCTTCAGGTTATTAGTAGTTTAAAACAGTTATATATGAGAAACATCACTGTATTCAGTAACGGCAATAGTTCTGATTGCAGCTTCACTACAAAACATGTAGTATGAGTAGAATAAGCAACAGTAACATGGAACAGTTGGATATCTGATATTTTCAAAATAGTCACCAGGGATGTCCCCAGGTTTAAGAGAGTGGTGGTTACAAAACGGGGTATTAAATCTTCATAACTTAGTGATCTTTAATATCTATACTCCCACTGTGTCTAGGATTTCTTGTAGACACTTTGTTTTGTGTAAAGTGGCTGGCAAAACTAAGCATTGACATTCATGCTGATATTTTAGTACTGGTAAGTGAATTAGTAGTGGTGGTTATTTTATCAGAGTGGTGGTTAATTTATCTGAGTGGTGGTCGGTAGCGAATAATGCCAACCACTATGGGCACATCCCTAGACCTGAGCCACATGAAGCTACTTCTATATATGCATACCTTCTTATTTTGGCCACCAGATGAAGTCTTCTTCTTTTTCTCATAGTCGTTGAACTTACATCCTAGTTAAAGAGTAGTACATAAAAAGACAAACGTGTGCTTTCATTTCATGCATGTGCACATGGTGTGTGTGTGTGTGTGTGTGTGTGTGTGTGTGTGTGTGTGTGTGTGTGTGTGTGTGTGTGTGTGTGTGTGTGTGTGTGTGTGTGTGTGTGTGTGTGTGTGTGTGTGTGTGTGTGTGTGTGTGTGTGTGTGTGTGTGTGTGTGTGTGTGTGTGTGTGTGTGTGTGTGTGTGTGTGTGTGTGTGTGATCACTACACCACTTGCCTTTCTTTGGCGGTGGTAATACACTTTCCTCTCCACCATTATCTTCTGATTCTGAACCACCAATTTCGTCTTGTTTAATGGCACACTCCTCATTTGTACCTGTTCATAGGATAACAATTCTGTTGTAAAATGACAGTATCATTTCTACATGTTACTCTAGTACTGCTATACAGTAATACGTACGTAAAATGTTTTTTGGCTTGAACAGAGAGCTCTGACTCAAAGTGCTGAACTAAGTATACTCAATTGTTAGAACTGATTGGAAAAGTCCAGCAACTACTGTATAGCAGGAAACTTTCTAAAGGTTATATTTTCAAAACTTTGAAAATTTTGGATGGTTTTTGAATTTTTCAAGTTTAAATGGCCCTTTAAACTACTTCAAATGAATTGATTTGACGAAGCATCAAACAGCTGAGGCTGTTTTTCCTAAGACCAGGTCTACTTTCTGCAGAAGGTGTATTAAATAATTCGGCTGCCAGGTAAACCATGATGGAGACGGCCGTGTAACAGCAGACCTGAGGGCACACCAGTCAGAGTATTTGGCAGTGAACAAAATGATGAGAGTATTAAAGGTCACGGGATGATCAGATTTTTTTGCTAAAGAAAAGGCAAAATATGAAAGAAGAGCTACTGAGTGTGAGAGCTAGTGGTATTACCTTGGCCATTCCACACTCCACCATGACCAAGTGTGTACAGGTCAGTATGTTCATTTGATTTTTACCATATTGTGCCTTATTGCACAGACAGACCCTATTTCGCACAGGGGTCCAAATATGAAAACAATAGTGGTCTAGCTATGAGAGACTAATTTGCC
Organism: Spongia lamella; assembly: GCA_963930835.1. Classification (NCBI taxonomy): domain Eukaryota; kingdom Metazoa; phylum Porifera; class Demospongiae; order Dictyoceratida; family Spongiidae; genus Spongia; species Spongia lamella. Next base: position 21,095,378 of record OZ005747.1, on the reverse strand, counting down.
CAACACTCGAGCATGCAACAACATGGCTAGCTATCCCAAATTGTCTGGTAGACATGATGTCCATGAATAACTGAATTAAAGCAAAACAGCGTGTCAACTGCTGCAGACTGCAAGACCGATGGCTTCCATTGATTTATTAATATTTATAACTAGTTTTCATTAATTTAGGATCATCATGGATTTTTGATTTTCTTCCCATTTTCAAAATATTTGTTAGGCTTTCTTTGTTGAAATTCATTTTTTGAAATATTTATTTCCGTGTCATTAACTAACCTTGTACACGCGGACGATAGCGTGCTTGAAAAAACCCCGTATATCCTTGGAAAGATACTTCTTTGATACTGGCCCTTGCTCAGATAAGCGCTACTGCTGCTACTGTGACATTTCGCAGACATCACGGTGTATTGTATAATTAGCGCCTCTTAATAATTATAAGCGCCTCTATAATAATTATTAAGTGCCACCAGCGCTAATTTAGCGTTTATTCTGAAGGGGGGGTCATCTGACCCCTATGACCCTCCCCTGGATCCGCCCCTGGGCTACTACCACACTACCATCCTCTAATGTCTAAAATATCATAGTCACATAACTGCAACATTAAACTTGCTAATCATAAAAATTTGATCAATATATTTTTTATTAATAAAGCAGTTAGTAAGAGATTGATGATACTGGTGTGCTATAATCAGTTAATCGCTAGATTTAAACAATACGTATGATAGTGCACTGTGGCAGTGCATTATGGTATGTACAGGTTAAATGGGATTTGCACAGATCAAGACCTAAAGCATTTAAAATGTCAGATACGTACATATGTTATCTGATCACTGTTTATGTCAACTACACGATGATGCTTACCCAGTGAAGCTGTTTGAGAATTGGTAACTAATGGCGACAGTGACTGCTCAGTAAATTGTGAACTGTTACCAACAGCAACCAGCTTGTGTTTTTTCTGCTTCATGATTTGATTGGACAGTGAGGTTCTATTAGAATCAGGAGTGTGTGCTAATAAGGTAAAGAATACGTATAAGAAATTGTACTAGCAAAATTTATGAAATTTCAGACTACACAGCGTACTTACGTATGTAACATACTTGTATTATTATTATCATTGTGAACAACAGCTACAGTGGATGAGTTATCATCATCAATGACATTATCTGCAGCAGTTATAGTTGATGTCTCTACATCGAATGTTGACCTCCTGTAATATCATCATGGGAATGTTAAATGCAACATTTGAAATGTTTATACTTGCTTCACTATATAACCGCATATGGCAAAAATTTCGAGTGGGAAAACTTTCGCAGATTTTTGCTCCGCTCCACCGTGAAGGTTTTATGACGAATATGTTAGCTGACATTCTTATAAAAGAAGCTGCTACCATTAAAGTTTTCTCCATGATTGTTTATTTTCTATTCCAACCGCAAAAGTTTTCCCACTTGAAAATTTTGCCGTATATGGTACATATGTAGGTAATTTGAGCATTCCTTACATGAGCAGCCAAAAAGGTGAATTTATAATTGTTGGCTGCACAAGACTGTCACATATGTGTGCCGTGATTCGTGATTGTTTCGTGGAAAATCGGCGACATAACGAATTGTGCAAAGGTTCGCGAACCTGTCGTGATACTATCACTACATTTTTGCACTGTACCGTACATGTACGTACATACATACATACATACCTTCTCCTCTTCCTAGGTGGCTGATCATCATCATTGTCCTGTTTGTATTCCTGCATGTCATCCTTTGTCTGTACTCTATCATGTTCACTGATCACATGATCATTACCTGAATACGTGTATATACGTATGTATGTACGTACATGCATGTTACATTACATATAGTACACAAGTTCACTGTATTATTATGTAATATATCACAGAGCATGAAATAATGACTGAAAAGTGTTCGGACATATATGTCAGAGCAAATAAAATGCTTTTAGTTATGATTTAGCCACTTTTTTTAACTATGTATCATTAAATCACGATATACATAGTAGTCATATCATATCACTGTGATATATATCTAATTCTATATATTGCACATCACTAAAACAGCACTATGCAACATGAGAAAACTAACATATGTACATATTAATATGTATGAGTGTATGTTAACGTTTGAATCAGCAGAGTTCAAAATAAGCAATAGAGATCACATGGAAAAATAGCCAAATATGTACTTTAAAAGTGTTTGGCCAATTCACGGTCATTTGATTTCTTAGCCGAAAAAATGCCGAATACTTCCACAAGTGTCCAGAAATGGCCAATGTTGGTCTGAAAATGGCCAACGGCTGATTGCTATTTTGAACTCTGTACTGCATGTAATATCAGTGATACACAACACTATTATACTGTTTTCACTCACCACCATTCTGTCCCTGATCTTCAACCACATCAGTAACTATCCTATCATCATCATCATCATCATCATTATTATTGGTGTCCATATCTACTACTGGTGCAGTATCAGCTGATGATGATGATGCCATCCTGTCAAACAACTCCTCAATGCTCTCATTGTGTTGTACCTCTGACCAGTACTTGCGCCTCCTCCTAGCACTACTGGATATCATGTTATCTGTATAGTGGAATGTTACATAACATGTAAGTGTCACATATTTTACAAATCAACCATCCCACATACAACTATAAAACTCTATTAAAACTATAATTTTTTATATTTGATTGTTACTTATAAAGCGTTTTGCAAATTATAAATCTGCTTTTAATTACTTTTTAACAACCAGTCTACAGTAAGTAGCCTTTGTCGCTAATATACTAGAAATTAAATAAAGCCACATATCATAAGTTGACGCCCACCACCTCTAAAGATATGGCTTCCCACCACCTCTAAAATCACCCTAATACTACTATCACAATAGTAAATTGCGCTATTATTATTATTACGATAGTTAACCACTATGACGATAATATCGCACTATCGGCCAGCCCTACTAGATAATACACTAGAAATATACAAAGCCACTGTATCATAAGTTTTGAACAAGTAATAATATTATACATGTACATACACAAGTGGCTAGTCACAGCATTGCACAACCATCACCATACAGCTACCATCCACTGCTATGAGTGAAGTTGAATAAAACTTTAACTCAACTCTGCTACGTACAAGATCATGATTATACGTAACATTCACACAATAGTCCGTGAACTGCATGAAGGTACGTACATACTGGTTATCCCAGTAAACAAGCTCCTAGGGGGCGTCAATTTTCTAGGATAGATACATGCCCATACACTGGACAATAAAACATGTAATGAACATGCCAGGACTAGTTGTTCCACTAAACCACCATGTGGTGATTCTGACAGTTAAAGGATTATTCACATCATTCACAAACCTTCATTAATAATTTCTTTACCTGGTGTGAACACTGCTGATGGAGGATTACCTGTATGGTTGTCACCATGGTTACCAGTGTTAGTGTCCTCAGGGCACTGGTTGATCACATGATCATCATCCATCATGACATCATCATTATTATTAGTAGTCTCTTTAGTCTTTCTGCCTCTCTTCTGTCTCATACTGTGTCCAACCCTCCTCCGTCTTCTGTTACTAGTACCCCTGGGTATGTACACATGTACGTACGTATGCAATAGGGCTGTGCGATAATACCGATAAAACGATAATTATCGATATCTAAATATTATCGTGATAACGATAATGACAGATAACATATTGATACTATCACAATGTATATTAGTGTGTTTCCTGAGATTCTTCAATTAAATTTTTTGTCACTTAGAGGTGGCCAGGAAGCCATATTTTATGCAAATACTGAGGTTTAACACTTAAACACTGAGCCACATGAAGCTACTTCTATGCATACCTTCTTATTTTGTCCACCAGATGAAGTCTTCTTCTTTTTACTCATAGTCGTTGAACTTACATCCTAGTTAAAGAGTAGTACATAAAAAGACAAACGTGTGCTTTCATTTCATGCATGTGCACATGGTATGTGTGTGTGTGTGTGCGTGTGCGTGTGTGTGTGTATGTGTGTGTGTGTGTGTGTGATCACTCACTACTTGCCTTTCTTGCTTTCTTTGGCGGTGGTAATACACTTTCTTCTCCACCACTATATTCATTTTCTGAACCATCAATTTCGTCTTGTTTGATGGCACACTCTTCATTTGTACCTGTTCATAGGATAACAGTAAAAACAAGTCTGTTGTAAAATGACAGTAACATTTCTACATGTTACTCTAGTACTGCTATACAGTAATATGTACGTAAAATGATTTTTGCTTGAACAGAGAGCTCTTACTCAAAGTGCTGAACTAAGTATGCTCAATTGTTAGCACAGTTTTTCCCGTTGATGGCTTGCATACACCGTTCCCATTCCTCTTTCTTGTTGGTTTCAGCGGTGGGATGGCACCAGAAGCATTTCGTTTTCACCCATCTAAAATACGAAGAATTTAATATATTAACAACACGTATGGTAGTTCTTATACTCCATTATTGTTGAATCAACAGCTTCTTGTTTCCCCTTCCGCGTACATTAGATCGCACCCTAGTCTCCTCTTTGAATAATTCTGCTACAAGTATTGCAGCAAAGTGACGTCGATTTTTTGCCTTGGTGAAATGATCCACCATATCAGAAGGTGAAATAAGTTCATTGCTATTCACACTAACTTCAGCTCCCACCCGTAAAGTATCCTGAAGCATGTAGACTGTAATAATGGCCAATTTTAGTTCTTACCACACTTGTCCATCTATATCTCCTGGATCTACCAGTGTTGGTTCTACAGATGTTGTCTTGTTAGCAGTACATGTGGCAACTAAGAAAGTACAAATGTACACTGAGCTATCAAATAATTATGAAGGTGTATATTATGTGTGTATGCATGCAATGGCTATTAGTGTACATATGTAAACACAAACCTGAAGTTGGTGTGTTCATACTTGATGATGTCACAATAGTTGATACAGTTGCTACTGGTGGTGATGTCATTGATATTACTACTGGACAAGTTACTGGTCTTGATGATGTAGTAGTAGTGATGGTTGTCACTGCTGCTGTCGAAATTACCGGAGTGGCTACGTGTGATAAAACTAAAGCAGTGTTAGTAGCATAAACTGATTGATTACCATTAACGGTGACTGCTGATGGTAACAATGGGCTTAATGTTCTTGCAAGCCCACTTGCAATAAACAGTTGAAGTTTCTCATTGATCTCCTTGAATTGCCCCTCTAGCCAAAGCTTCTTTAATGTCAAAAATATTACATTAGCCTGTGATCTCCTTAATCTCACTGTACCTGCTCTTCATTATGCTTCTTGATCTCAGTTTTAATCTCTTCCATCCTAGCAACCATCTATACAAAATTTAAATTGCACACAATGAAGTGTCCAATACAGATCTGCTTTATACCTCCTGTAGAACATTGAGGAAGTAATGCGTGGGCTTAGCATTTCAATTACATGGGCTATCAGTCACCCAGCCTCACTCTTTATACTTTGTTAGGTGAAGCCTACAAGCAATGCAGAACAAGTAAATAAATGATTGTCACAAGCAAAGATAGTATGTCTTGTTTGCTTACAACATCATCCTCCAACTCCTCATGATCTTCCACTGAGTCCTCATCATTCTCTGAGTCATGCAAATATTCCTGTAAGATTCAAAAATCATTCTACATACTATCACACACAACTTGCAATTCTTACATCATCAAAGTTGTTAGTGCTACCTGTTCCATTTGCATTACCCGAACCATCAGTAGGAGTAACTGATGATTCACCTGCTAAAGCCAGTTATTGAACAATTCAATAGCGCCTACAGCACATACGTACTATGTGAGCACACGCCTGTGTAGGTTCCTGCTGCGACACTGGTGGCAATGACGATGATGGTGGTGATTGGCCAATGTGTATAATAAAGTCACTCTGTGCAAACAAAAGATTGTATATTTATTTTCTACATTGAAACATGTAAATTTCTATAAATTTAAAAATACATTTTAAGGTGTGTATTAAATAGAGATACTGTTATTGCATGTTTATTTTCTACATTGAAACATGTAAATTTCTATAAATATACAAATGAATTATAAGGTGTGTATTAAATAGAGATGCACTCATTAAGTACTGTATACTGTATAGTTGGTTTTTTTCATGGTACTTAAATTCCGTGAATGGCTGACTCAGTGGTTATATTTTCACGATTGGTCTTCCCAAATAGCTCACATGAGTTGTAGTATGCTACCGTGATCTAGCGAAATGCTGTTGATTTATCATGTGATTACTGGCGCGATTTTCTAAAATCAAGAGGATGGCGGACATCAGCCACTACTTCAAGCAGACAACATCTAATTTAGAGTCTAGTCTACCGACTTCTGTGTTGAAAGCAACCATCCTTGCAGTTCAGAAGCAATTCAATATTTTTATTCAAAATTTTTTGATTAATTATTTTTTTGAGGACTTTGATTTCACGAATCCGTGATATCTGCAAAATTCAAGTACGTATCACAAAAAACCAACCATATGGTAGCACAAAACTTTGGCGGTTCATGATCAATCCACCAACAGTTTTTATCCTAGCTGATTTGCTATGCAAAGCAGCCAATCTGCCAATGGTTTAATCATGCATTAAATAAAATTAATTTTTGCATGCGCTATTGTCAATATACGTATATCGGCTTCTGCAGGTATGTTATACCGATTACCGATATGGTAAAAATATACATATCAGCAGCTGATATATCAGTCAATCTGATTATCGGTATACCTCTAGTCAAATTTGTGACCAAGCATGAGAAAACTGGGCTCATGTACACAAAATATACCTATTCATATTATAGTATATATCTTCATTACTGTATAAGATTTACAAAATCTGTAAATTGCATTACATTCTCTATGAGAAGCTGCATAAATGGTGAAAATTGTGCTGGACTGACATATGTATACATGAAGTTATTTAATTTTGAAATCCAAAATGTGGTCAAATTTTATATGCACATAAGCTATATTTTCTCATGCCAGGTCACATTTTATGAGCACGTCAGCCCCTGGAGTTTTCTCATGCCGGGCCACATGTCACAATGACTATACAAAGACTGCACCTGTTTGGTTGAGTCGTGGATGAATTGCCGCTTTGAATGGATAACCACCACCAGAACATTTCACACTAGTAGTATTGTTCTTGTTAATGCTGGACTATATGTGTAGATGAGAATATTATTGTAATGGACAAACTAACAGACGGACGGGACAGACATACAGTATTGCCTAACGGAGTGACAGATGACAAATGTTGTTGCCTCCTATTGTTGTAATCCACTATGGACTGTGATCTGTAAACATCATAATTATCAAAATTATATATCTCATTGTGTATATGTGCATATGTAGGTACAAAATTATGATCAAAGTGGATATATGTACAATTAACAATGTAAGCAACAACATCTATGTCATTGTTCATGTTCATGTGCACACATACCATATAGGCGGTAATTTTCGAGGGATGATATTTTCACAAATTTCACAAGTAAAATAGCCTTCGTGGGAATATAATCGCGAACATTTCGTGTGTCATCAATTATACTATTGCCTGTGTAACGTACATCCTCCAGTCTTCAGGTGTCTCGTGAACAAATAAATGCGAAAATCCTACTTTTAAGCTTTTAGCAAAATTTTCATGCCTCAAAAATTACTGCATATACGGTACATACATAAACACATGTGAGCATTAAAAAATACATATTGAACACATGCACATACACACAAACATACACAAATGCACACACATTAACTAAACATTCTCTGACCTATCAAAATTCTTCTGGTGCATCTTGTCAAAGTTCGTAGCAGTCATCGTTTTCTTGACAGCTGATTTAGCCACTGGTATCTTACTATTGTGGGCAGTTACTGAATGAGTTAACTTCCTCTTGCGACCAGCAATGATAGCCCCACCCCTTTCCTTTGTATTACCTCCTGTACATTGTGATTTTCTTACTATAAAATATTAAGAAATCACCAATCACCTACATACGTAACACACATACACATACACACACATTACACATACGTATGTACATACACACGCACGCACGCGCACGCACACACACACACACACACACACACACACACACACACACACACACACACACACACACACACACACACACACACACACACACACACACACACACCAGAGCTTATGATAATGGCCAGTCATCAGACATTTTCCGGCTAACTTTGGCATTTGACCGACCAAACCAAATTTGACCAGACAAATTTACTATAAATTATCAATGAGGAAGTCAATAAATTTACCATAGTAAAACAAATGTCCGAACAGTTTTCAACCCTTATCATAAGCACTGACACACACATACACACATGCACGCACATACAAAGAGAAGTACGTACACACACATATACACACAATAACTATGTAATATTCTAACATTTCACTCTATCCTCCAACATGGCTGTCACCTCCTTCTTACTGACCCTGGCTACTACCACACTACCACCCTCTAATGTCTAAAATATCATAGTCACATAACTGCAACATTAAACTTGCTAATCATAAAAATTTGATTAATATATTTTTTATTAATAAAGCAGTCAGTTTAAACAATACGTATGATAGTGCACTGTGGCAGTGCATTATGGTATGTAAAGGTTAAATGGGATTTGCACAGGTCAAGACCTAAAGCATTTAAAATGTCAGATACGTACATATGTTATCTGATCACTGTTTATGTCAACTACACGATGATGCTTACCCAGTGAAGCTGTTTGAGAATTGGTAACCAACGGCGACAGTGACTGCTCAGTAAAATGTGAACTGTTACCAACAGCAACCGGCTTGTGCTTTTTCTGCTTCATGAATTGATTGGACAGTGAGTTTCAATTAGAATCAGGAGTGTGTGCTAATAAGGTAAAGAATATGTGTAGGAAATTGTACTAGCAAAATTTGTGAAATTTCAGACTACACAGCGTACGTACGTATGTATGTAACATACTTGTATTAATATTATCATTGTGAACAACAGCTACAGTGGATGAGTTATCATCATCAATGACATTATCTGCGGCACTTATAGTTGATGTCTCTACATCGAATGTTGACCTCCTGTAATATCATTGTGGGAATGTTAAATGCAACATTTGAAATGTTTATACTTGCTTCACCATATAACTGAATACCGCATACGGCAAAAATTTCGAGTGGGAAAACTTTCGCAGATTTTTGCTCCACCGCGAATGTTTTATGACGAATATGTTAGCTGACATTCTTATAAAAGAAGCTGCTACCATGAAAGTTTTCTCCGTGATCATTTATTTTCTATTCCAACTGCAAAAGTTTTCCTACTCAAAAATTTTGCCGTATATGTTACATATGTAGGTAATTTGTGCATTCCTTACATGAGCAGCCTAAAAGGTGAATTTATAATTGTTGGCTGCACAAGGCTGTCACATATGCATGCCATATGGCTTAAGGAAGTGTTTTGCAGGTAACTTTAGTGCATGTGTTATCACTAATGTGAATATCTATGACAAAAGTAATTATATAAGTTAACTTGTGTTGTAAGAAATCTTCCTAACCTTCGAAGATTATAAACTGACATTCATTTATGCACTAGTGATGTGTATAATATTCTGATGGGATTTTTCTAGAAAACAAATTTGGGAGCTAAACTGCAAAACTATAATAATATATTATACAGAAGCATGACTTTCAGTAAGTGTTGAGTGCAGTTGCTGACTTTATTGTTGAGGCCTACCTCAGGGGTAAAGGGGACAAAGCGGTCCTTTTGCTTTGCCACCCCTCTAGGAAAATGCCTGCATTCAGTATTGTATACAAAGAGTTATCCTAATGGTGAGCATCATATAGAGTAGCCTGTCTGAATATCATATAGTTTGTTTTATTGAGGTACTTAAGTTCCATAAATTTGCAGATATTGGTAGATTCGTGAAATTTAAGTGCTTGAAAAAATTAGCAAAAACAAAAGATGGCACCAAACATATATCATTTGGGAAGGCCATTCATATAAAATCGCAAAATCAGGCATTTGCAGAATATAGGTATGTAGGTACCTTGAAAAACCAACTATATGGTGATTATTAAGTTATACAGTAATCAATTGTACCTTGTACAAATATTGGAGAGGATTTGATCTTATACTCTAATAACAGGGTTTTAAAATCTCATCAGTATATTATGAGGTTCCAGATGGATAGTGGATACTCTAAAAATTTGGATATTTGTTTTACCCATATAATGCATAAAGTGGACCTGTGTGAATAACAGTCCCTCACAAATACAAATAATATTTGATTGTTATATTAGAGCCTTTTAGATGAATTGACATAATTTTATACTGATACATAAAATGATTTATTAAGGAGGTAAAGTGTCCCCCTCGCCACTTAGAAAAGTTCCCGTATAACAAGTTACAATAATACGGTACAATGCAAAATGGTAGCACACTGCTCACGAACGTTCACGACATAATCACTAATCGCAAGGATTCGCAAATCAGTTGCAATCTCTACATGATACTCACCCATAACATTGATTAAGTTACTGTTCACGACAGGTTTACAAATCTAATAATTTTTCACACGTAAGGCTTGTGAGCTGTTGATATATGTAGCCACAGCTCTACAGAGTTTCACTGTAACAAGATGCTTGAAAGGTTGCTAATAGCATCACTTAATTAATGGTGTTTGTATAAGTGATCAACTGTACATGGCTTAGTGAACTGCCACCAAGGTTTGAGTGCTTGAGATTGTTTCGTGGAAAATTGGCGACACAACGAATTGTGCGAAGGTTCACGAACCTGTCGCGATACTATCACTATCTTTTTTGCACTGTACCGTACATGTACATACATACATACATACATACCTTCTCCTCTTCCTAGGCGGCTGATCATCATCATTATCCTGTGTGTATTCCTGTATGTCATCCTTTGTCTGTACTCTATCATGTTCACTGATCACATGATCATTACCTGAATACGTGTATATACGTATGTATGTACATACATGCATGTTACATTACATATAGTACACAAGTTCACTGTATTATTACGTAATATATCACAGAGCATGAAATAATGACTGAAAAGTGTTCGGACATATATGTCAGCACAAATAAAATGCTTTTATTTATGATTTAGTCACCTTTTTAACTATGTATCATTAAATCACGATATACCTAGTAGTCATATCATATCACCATGATATATATCCAATTCTATATATTGCACATCACTAAAACAGCACTGTGCAACATGAGAAAACTGACATATGTACATATTAATATGTATGAGTGTATGATAACGTTTGCATCAGCAGAGTTCAAAATAAGCAATAGAGATCACATGGAACAAGTTGATGTTCTACCATCTAAAAACCAGGCGATGTGTAAGTTAAACCACTGTTAATCAACTGCTATTCAGTGTATTGTAATAGTAATTAATGACGTCACGAGTAAGTCATGTGAGCAAAGACTCATCACTAAGGAGCACATAGCAACACATACAAATTTAATTCTTTTGTTTAAACCAGCTTTATACTCCAGTACTTTAGTGATAAAAGTAGTACAAAGTTGTTTTAAGTCGAAATTCTTACTGTAACACTATAGGCTAGTCTTGTATTATAAGCTCCGCAACCCGCACGGAACGCCCACTTTCAAAACTGAAGCGCTCTGTCTTGTTAGTAATGTACAGCTGTTCAAACGGCTTTTACTATGGAATGAACGGCTAACACTGCATTACCTTGTTCTTATTCGGCAGTTACTCACGACGCGCTTCGTTACTAAGGCCCCGCCCATCAGTAATATCGATAGCAAGTGTCATAGAAAAGCAGTAGGACTAATTTAATTGGTTATTCAGGCTTCATTTCGCGTGAGTAGTTTTTAATAGCCTGGGGGGCGGACACACACACACACACACACAAACACACACGCATACCGACGTTTTCACGAAAACCATTTCAAGAAACCAGGCGCGCGCCGGCCTGTGGCCGGCGCGCGCCTGGTTTAAAAATGGCCAAGTATGTATTTTAAAAGTGTTTGGCCAATTCACGGTCATTTGATTTCATAGCCAAAAAAATGCCAAATATTTCCACAAGTGTCCAGAAATGGCCAATGTTGGTCTGAAAATGGCTGATTGCTATTTTGAACTCTATACAGCATGTAATATCAGTGATACACAACACTATTATACTATTTTCACTCACCGCCATTCTGTCCCTCATCTTCAACCACACCAGTCACTATCCTACCATCATCATCATCATCATTATTATTATTGGTATTCATATCTACTACTGGTGCAGTATTAGCTGATGATGATGATGCCATCCTGTCAAACAACTCCTCAATGCTCTCATTGTATTGTACCTCTGACCAGTACTTGCGCCTCCTCCTAGCACTACTGGATATCATGTTATCTGTAAAGTGGAATGTTACATAATATGTAAGTGTCACATATTTTACAAATCAACCATCCCACATACAACTATAAAACTCTATTAAAACTATAATTTTTATATTTGATTGTTACTTACAAAGCGTTTTGCAAATTATAAATCTACATTATTTTTTAACAACCAGTCTATAGTAAGTAGTCTTTGTCGCTAATATACTAGAAATTAAATAAAGCCACATATCATAAGTTGACGCCCACCACCTCTAAAGATATGGCTTCCCACCACCTCTATAATCACCCTAATACTACTATCACGATAGTAAATTGTGCTATTATTATTATTATTATTACGATAGTTAGCCGCTATGACGATAATATCGTACTATCGGCCAGCCCTACTAGATAATACACTAGAAATATACAAAGCCACTGCATCATAAGTTTTGAACAAGTAATAATATTATACATGCACATACACAAGTGGCTAGTCACAGCATTGCACAACCATCACCATACAGCTACCATCCACTGTTACGAGTGAAGTTGAATAAAACTTTAACTCAACTCTGCTACGTACAAGATCACGATTATACGTAACAATCACACAATAGTCCATGAACTGCATGAAGGTACGTACATACTGGTTATCCCAGTAAACAAGCTCCTAGGGGGTGTCAATTTTCTAGGATAGATACATGCCCATACACTGGACAATAAAACATATAATGAACATGCCAGGACTAGTTGTTCCACTAAACCACCATGTGGTGATTCTGACAGTTAAAGGATTATTCACATCATTCATAAACCTTTATTAATAATTTCTTTACCTGGTGTGAACACTGTTGGTGGAGGATTACCTGTATGGCTGTCACAATGGTTACCAGTGTTAGTGTCCTCAGGGAACTGGTTGATCACATGATCATCATCCATCATGACATCATCATTATTATTAGTAGTCTCTTTAGTCTTTCTGCCTCTCTTCTGTCTCCTACTGTGTCCAACCCTCCTCCGTCTTCTGTTACTAGTACCCCTGTGTATGTACACATGTACGTACGTATGCAATAGGGCTGTGCGATAATAACGATAAAACGATAATTATCGATATCTAAATATTATCGCGATAACGATAATGACAGATACAATATTGATACTATCACAATGTATATTAGTGTGTTTACTGAGATTCTTCAATTAAATTTTTTGTCACTTAGAGGTGGCCAGGAAGCCATATTTTATGTAAACACTGAGGTTTAACACTTAAACACTGAGCCACATGAAGCTATATACTTCTATGCATACCTTCTTATTTTGGCCACCAGATGAAGTCTTCTTCTTTTTACTCATAGTCGTTGAACTTACATCCTAGTTAAAGAGTAGTACATAAAAAGACAAACGTGTGCTTTCATTTCATGCATGTGCACATGGTATGTGTGTGTGTGTGTGTGTGCGTGTGTGTGTGTGATCACTACACCACTTGCCTTTCTTTGGCGGTGGTAATACACTTTCCTCTCCACCATTATCTTCTGATTCTGAACCACCAATTTCGTCTTGTTTAATGGCACACTCCTCATTTGTACCTGTTCATTGGATAACAATTCTGTTGTAAAATGACAGTAACATTTCTACATGTTACTCTAGTACTGCTATACAGTAATACGTACGTAAAATGTTTTTTGGCTTGAACAGAGAGCTCTGACTCAAAGTGCTGAACTAAGTATGCTCAATTGTTAGAACTGATTGGAAAAGTCCAGCAACTACCGTATAGCAGGAAACTTTCTAAAGGTTATATTTTCAAAACTTTTAAAATTTTGGATGGTTTTTGAATTTTTCAAGTTTAAATGGCCCTTTAAACTACTTCAAATGAATTGATTCGACGAAGCATCAAACAGCTGAGGCTGTTTTTCCTAAGACCAGGTCTACTTTCTGCAGAAGGTGTATTAAATAATTTGGCTGCCAGGTAAACCATGATGGAGACGGCTGTGTAACGGCAGACCTGAGGGCACACCAGTCAGAGTATTTGGCAGTGAACAAAATGATGAGAGTATTAAAGATCACGGGATGATCAGATTTTTTTGCTAAAGTAAAGGCAAAATATGAAAGAAGAGCTACTGAGTGTGAGAGCTAGTGGTATTACCTTGGCCATTCCACACTCCACCATGACCAAGTGTATACAGGTCAGTATGTTCATTTGAGTGTTACCATATTGTGCCTTATTGCACAGACAGACCCTATTTCGCACAGGGGTCCAAATATGAAAACAATAGTGGTCTAGCTATGAGAGACTAATTTGCCCAACACTCGAGCATGCAACAACATGGCTAGCTATCCCAAATTGTCTGGTAGACATGATGTCCATGAATAACTGAATTAAAGCAAAACAGCGTGCCAACTGCTGCAGACTGCAAGACCGATGGCTTTCATTGATTTATTAATATTTATAACTAGTTTTCATTAATTTAGGATCATTATTAGGATTTTTGATTTTCTTCCCATTTTCAAAATATTTGTTAGGCTTTCTTTTTTGAAATTTAAACTTTCAAACATTTTCCACTGTACAAGTAAAGTCTGGTTTACTAGGACAGATTCACTGCACTTTTTCAATTGGGAGGCTAACAGTAGTCTATAGTAATGTTCTGAATGGCTGATCAATTTTTAATACTTTTTCAAGCTCTGTCAAACAAAAATCCAGCTAAAATGCTTACAAAGCATTTTTATTATACCAGCTTCCAAAGGTTTCTGTACATTTTAAGGCCTCCAAACAGCAACAGGGTGTTGCACAACCTCAATTTGCTACCACAATTACATTCCTTAGGAATTGTGTGAAATTGCTAGGAATGTATGTATTTACTTCCATAAACAACGACACATAACTTTTATGAAGTATAATTGATAGTTATACGCATACACCAAGGAGTCTACGGAATTTATAAACCCGAAGGCCCGAGGCTGTAGCGCACGAGCGCAGCGAGGGCGCTACTAAGGGCCTGAGGGTTTATAAATTTCGTAGACTCCTTGGTGTATGCGTATAACTGTTTTAGACTCCATTTAATAAAAACAATCTTACTCAATGTACCTTTGCTTCCTTTGTCGACACGGCGATACTAGCCTTGAAAAGACGCTGAATTTCAAACGCCATAGCAACTACTTAAGCGCCTGCGCGTATTCCCAGTTAACGAGTTTACCTTTTCACCTCGTTCTTCTATGCAAGTTATGGCCGTGGCGAAGCGATATTGTTAGTGAATGTGACAAATTAATGAAGCACACCATGTAATCTGTTGAAAAATAAGGTAATATTGTATTTCTCATATTTATGTTTCTTTGTGCCCGAGAGCGAGGGACATAAGTAGCGCGGGCAGGGATATATGAGATTTATATCCCTGCCCGCGTGTGCCAAATAGAGTCTAATTGATAGTACATACGTACCTGAGAAGAGTAAAAACGCATGATACGTTTTACTGTTACTCCATTTGACCCTCATGATCCATTGTACTCATCTTTTCAACTTTTCCAACTGGGACTATATGGCTGTGCACTCATCATCCAAAAATCTTACAAGAGCGTGAGTGTCTGAAAAGATTTGTACATTATCACTGAATGTAATAATACATATCTACATATACAAGAAACAAAAGTATAGACAACAGCTTTAGTGGTACTCTCTGTGGCTGAGCATATAGAAATTGTGTAGTTGATAAAAAACATAAGGATACCTGGCAGTATTCATACTGTAATATAATCATTAAAACCACAACTCTAAGACACTGTGAGTGTAACATTACGCAAACATACGCATAATATCATTTATCACTTTGCTGACCCAAAATAATAGAATCGCCCTAAACCGCATACTATACATACAAACATGCACAAATGACTTCCCTGACACATACAATGATACACACTTATGGTAAAAGCCGCATTAACGTAAAGTAAATCACTTGAAAGGATAACACCATCCGTGCAATCGCGCCACAAATAAACAATATACAAATACAAGAAATCTTACCTCTATCCCAATTCAAGATAGAAGAAACAACCACTGACTCAGCCATATCACTGAACATGTGGCGCAAAAGTAATTCAGCGACCGAAAATAAAGAAGTGGCATTGTGGCGCTTATCATCTTTAGGGCGCTTATACAAGGTATACGTGATCGTGACCTATTTAAAGAGAAAAAAGAAACAAACCTACTTTCGTATGAATAATTGGTACTGATAGTCGAGATTCGTACGAGTGTAAGAAAGACACCAGTTGCTGACTCGACACGAGTTCCAGGTTTGTGACGAGCACTCCAGACAGTAACTTTAGTTACGCTCGAGACGAGTGTGGCTCGTGGGTCATTTCGCCATAGCTAAGGAGTGCGCGAGTGGTTTGCTCTTAATCGGGCTTACTAAATCGTGCACTCCAAAACAGCTCGGGAGTTTAGGCAAACTACTCACGAGTTTTAATAGAAACGTGTTGGAGCAGAAGTTGATCGCACGAGAACGAGAGTCAAGTTGGAATTGAGCGCTACCGTATGTAGTACAATAATCAATGCCACAAATATTGTTCCAAATCACTGCTCCAAAATGCAACACTTTTGTCTATCAGTATTTTAAGGACTCTGATATATTTCACATGAGTGGTTATTGATAGCCCCAGGGACACATACACACACACACACACACATTGCGGACAAAAGCAATTTCAAGAAACCTTAACAATGTGGTACTGCTGGACTTAAGAATCACATTTTGTTTAACACTGCATTAAGGTTATTAGCTAGTTCATGCAGACAGAGAAGTTTTATTAGCTGATCAGGAAATAGGTGGCTACCATTAAAGTGGTGCATAAAAGACTTTATTACGTACAATAGAGCATCTGGAGCTTGGATTACAAAACATGATGAGCCAGAAGAAATTAATCTGCACACTCCTTGTGATAACGAAGATCATGAAGTTAAACAGTGTGAAGATGATTCTCCTCCTTTCTCAGATTCTAATTCAGAATATATATAGTTTGAATTTTGATATAAATGAAACTCCTCCAAAAAGTGACCCAGCCTTATCTTTTTCTGATAGTGATACTTGTCATTCTAAAATTGATGGTATGTATATAGCTAACTAGTTAATTAGTAATAAAAATGTATCATACATAGTTCTATGAACTAATTACCCTGTATGTAACGGGAAATATTGACAATTTAAATTTTGAAAAATTTTAGCTAACTCCTTCTGATTGTTGTTCCATAGTAAACAGGATAGTTACTATAAATTGCATGTCATTAATAAAGCAAAAACAGAAACCCACAAATCCAGGTAGCTAATTCATATTAGCTAATAGCTATAAATTTATGGTTCTATAACTAAAATGAGCTAGCTATTATATATAGCTACTAGCTAGCTAACTATTATATGACTGGATATATATTTACTGCATCCATAACAGAAAATAAAGTTGGATTAACCCTCTACAGCTAAGTGTCTTATAGTTTAAGGTACATCATGGTCGTTTTATTAGAATGATTGACTATTCTATTAGAGTATATCAATATACAAAAATTCTCATTGGTTTTGCTAAATATTCTTTTTAAGGGGCTTAGCTAGCCCTCTTTCTATTACGTCAGAGCCTGTGTAATTTCGCCATCTATGATATATTATATGCTATAGCCCCATAGGAAGCTCAGTCTAAAATTTAAACTTTTGGTGTGCAGCTATGTAGCTAGCTATATAATAGTTAGACGTCAAACCACAGGGGTCTACGGAATTTAGAAACCCGAAGGCCCTGGGCTGTGGCGCCCGAGCGAAGCGAGGGCGCTACTAAGGGCCTGAGGGTTTCTAAATTACGTAGACCCCGTTGTGGTTTGACGTCTAACTTATTTAGACTCTAGCGATACTCACCTTGAAAACTGTTTCAATTTTCATGCTGACTAACTTTGCATTCTTTGTAGTTTTTCTGCTTGGCTGAAAACGGATAGCCATTCCTAGCCATTCTGAATTGAAATATATAAATTGCGCGCTTATGTTCCTTGATGACGAATTGGTTCTATTTATTTCGAACGAGCATGCGCCCACTTTTGTCATCGATATACACCACTCGGCAGCAGCCCAGTTCGCTCTAACTCATGGAGAGAGAGTTAGAGGAGGTATACAATTGATTATAATGCCAATAAGTTACGTAAGTAATACAAATTACGGAGATTTCAATATGTTGTTTTTCATCGCCCTAGAGGAAGGGTCTAAGTGGCGTAACTAAGGGTCTAAGTAGCACAACTAGGGGTCTAAGTGATTTAGACCCCTAGCTATTGGCTACAACTAGGGTCTACAACTAGGGTCTAAAGCTAGTTAGTTAGTATAGCTACTGTATGTAGCTACGTAGTTACTAGCTAATACATTATACCTATTTCTATGCTTTTCTCAGATGAAAATGAGGAAATATGGAGTGATTGTGATGAAAGTGATGAAGGTAACTTAGGAAACCAATCTGATAAGGGGCCAGAATTATTGGCTCAAACTTCTAATGATGCACTTCCACTATCACTACTGCAATGGCTATTAGGCTTTTATTACTATTGTAAGCCCAGTTTTCTCTGTCTGAAAAGGTTATAAACATGATATTCTGATTTTTAAAGTTGTATTTTAATGTGTTAGGTCGCATCTATGCTCCATGTACAAACATTGCAGCTCAACTCACATCATACAGTAAGTGTCCATCCTGTATACAGGATGGACAAGTTGGGATAATCCTTAATGTACCATCCTGGATAGACATTCTCAAGTGTCCATCCCATACCATTGTACCATTGGTACAGAATGGACAAGTTGGGATAATCCTTAACGTATCATCCTGGATAGACTCATTCCAAAGTGTCCATCCCGTACCATTGTACCATTGGTACAGGATGGACTGCTTAAAGTACCATCCTGATAGACTCATTTTGAAGTGTTCATCCCATACCATTGTACCATTGATAATCCTTAACGTATCATCCTGGATAGACTCATTCCAAAGTGTCCATCCCGTACCATTGTACCATTGGTACAGGATGGACTGCTTAAAGTACCATCCTGATAGACTCATTTTGAAGTGTTCATCCCATACCATTGTACCATTGATAATCCTTAACGTACAATCCTGGATAGACTCATTCCCAAAGTGTCCATCCCGTATCATTGTACCATTGGTACAGGATGGACTGCTTAAAGTACCATCTTGGATAGACTCATTCTGAAGTGTTCATCCTGTACCACTGTACCATTGGTACACGATAAACAAGTTGAGATAATCTTTAACGTACCATCCTGGATAGACATTCTCAAGTATCCATCCCGTACGATTGTACCATTGGTACAGGATGGACAAGTTGGGATAATCCTTAACGTACAATCCTGGATAGACTCATTCCAAAGTGTCCATCCCGTACCATTATACCATTGGTACAGGATGGACTGCTTAAAGTACCATCCTGGATAGACATTCTCAAGTGTCCATCTCGTACCATTGTACCATTGGTATAGGATAGACAAGTTGAGATAATCCTTAATGGGACATGGACCCGAAATACAGATACATAACATATACATTGGCCAGAATACTGCTTATGGTATGTGCTCCTGTGCATAGTGACAGGTGAAGCTAACTTTGTAATGGAAAGCACTAGTCTCACAGTTGGAGGGTTTAGCCAGCCCAGTATTGCTAGTGCACTGATTGAACAATGTGGGAGTGCTGAAATAGGGCCTGCACAACACTTTTTGTGGCTATTCCCACGACCCACTTATTCATGATTCAGCACATTGCAGTCAGTGGAAATGAGATTTACAGACAAACTAGGTAAGGACTGAACATATTAATAGTAGCTATATATTTTTAAGATGCACACACATGATTCATTACATACGTAGCCATAAGTAACACAATCTGCTTATGTAATATGTGAACCCAGTTATGAATCAAAGAGAGGTAAGGAGATGCATTGCATTTCCAGCAGCGAAGCAAAAGACACATTCTTACCTTAAATATTAAGGGTTGTAGCTGTTCTCTACACACATGTAGCTAGTGATTCTGGCACTTAAAGAAACTTTTGTAATAGTTTAAGGTCAGTTTGAACACGTACTTTACTTGCACTGCTAGCTGTCGAGTCACTCTCTATCCTTCTCCTATTCTCCATAGTTGTTTAGCTTGCAAATTTTGTTGCTGTAGGTAATTTCTTTCTCTCCTTCTAAGTAATCTCTGTTGTCGTTTTGTCAACTATGTGTGTATTTGCTATTGGAATACGTATATCTGTACATGTGTGACTGGGCTGCACCTAACTAGATTAGAGGTATTTATGTATTTATGTCTAGCATATATAGCACCTACATAGATTTAGAGTGACGAATGATAGGTAAAGTGTAATTATTTGATGTGGTGACAGAATTGACGATTTGCTAGCAATTCGTCAAATTTATTCTGACAAATTTCCAAGCAAAACACAAGAGATTCATCAAAAAATTACCAAACATAAGTATGGATCAATTCATCAAAACTTCCCTCATCAAATATGTAACTATGCTATACTGTAAGACATATGTACTATTTCATCCATACGTAGGATGGTTCAGTGGCTATATAGCTATAGCCATATACATAAAATAATGAGCTACCTACGTACGTATATTCACATAAAACAGCCCAGTCGCAGTCCCCAAAAAAACCAGGCTTAATGGTGATACACAGTGGCAGAAGACATGGATGTGATGCTGATGACAATAAATACTGAACAATAATGACAATTCAGTTGCACTTATGTGTTTCCCCCCATGTTTCACTAGGAGTTGGCACCAAATTACGTAACATAAACATTATTGCCATCAGCACCTTCACAGATATGTCTTGACTGCACAACACCCATTGTGTGGCTTGATTAGTATTAACTATGTTGTGGTATATGTATGTGCATAGTTGAGGTGCTACATAAAGCCTGGATACCCGGAACAGCAAAGATCCTTGAATCAAGAATATTTATTATTGAAAAAAATTCAAAAGCTTTTGTTAAATACTTTGATGAAGTGCAGGATCAATTGGAAGCATTAGCATCAATGAATGACCTGCTTTCAGGTTTGTAATTATAACTCACGTTAAATCAGATATGTAAGTTTTATATGCATATACTACTGTAGGCATGCTCAGCAAATCTAAAGGACAAGAGATGCAGCAGCTTTACACATTTTATCTCATATTAAAATATCAGACAATGAGGAGAGTCCTGAAAGATCTGACTCTGTGTTGGAAATAAAAAATGAAATATCAGAAGCAGCAATAAAGCTACAATTAACTTTGTAAGTTTGTGTTGTCAGCTAGAATTTTATCTTTACATTTCCATAAAGAATGCCTTGAAATGATATACATACGTATATATATATTATGTATTAGTTATACCCCAGTATGAGTACAATATCTTAGTTATTACCCAAGTCCGAGGCGA
The DNA here is from genome assembly GCA_963930835.1 of Spongia lamella. NCBI lineage: Eukaryota > Metazoa > Porifera > Demospongiae > Dictyoceratida > Spongiidae > Spongia > Spongia lamella. The sequence continues at coordinate 21,073,508 of OZ005747.1, read as the reverse complement.
AGCTGAGGACGCGGGTAATAACTAAGATATTGTACGAGTGTACTGGGGTATAACTGGTTATTATCCCACCCAACAAACCACTGGTTACAGGTAACCTTGTTGCTGACTGAAAAACGTTCTTGTATTCCAAACAATTCATGCGATAAAAAGCATACAAAAGTGTTCCATAAATGAATTATTGGCAATAAAACTTGTGTAATATACACTTACTTTTATATACATCACAAAGCGCCACGCTGTGGTATATCTAAGATATACCCCGGGGTATATCCTAGATATACCACAGTGTGGTGCTTTGATCTGCCCATGCAGTGGGATAGAAATATATATATATATTATATTTCTCCAGATAATGTCCTTTGTCAGACTGCTGCTTTCATGAAAATTTTAAAACTATTGAATTTATCTTTGTTTCATGTAAATATTGATATTATATGTATATGTAGGTTTGATGGAAAGCAGCCAACAAGTTGGTCTACAGTATCACAGGATATTGCTTAAAATTTTCTGGAAAAAGGTTAAATTTGTTGGCTTTGCTGTATGCCAAAAAGTTTTGGGGATATGGCTATAAGAGAGGGGCTATCAGTGCTTTTCAAGAACTAGAAGCTGATCAAATGGGTTTAATAGAAGAAGTCAAGACCAAATCTGGAACAACGGTATAATATATGTACATACATTATGCTGTACATATTATAGGGTCTTGAAGTACGTGCATAAGGCATGTTAAAGATATGGTTTTAAATCCGTCTGTACAATGAATTTCACTGCAAGGGCATGGCATGCAAATTCTCTGATGCTTCAAACTTTTCAGTCATCACTTACAATGATCGGCATAATAGTTTGCATTTAAAATTTCTACATATGTATGTACTTTTCCATTTATAGAATTACATTTTTATAAAGAATGACATACCACAAGATGAGGAAGAAAAGGCTGAGTTTATTCAAAAGCTGTTAAAATATGGAGTGTCATTAAAAGAAGTCAGGAATTCATTGTAAGTGTATATATATTGCAATAATACACATGTACATTCTCTTAATACAGCAAAGGTGATACGTATGTAAAATCAAGAATCCAGCGAGTCCCTATAGGACAAGCTAAGGGACTGGAGCATGTAACTCTGCAAACAGTAAAATTCATGTTGTATACAATATTTTTTAAACCAGGCCTGTACCTGCATGGTTTCTTGAAATCGCTATTGTCTAGGTAGTCGGTATGCATATTTGTTTGTTTGTTTGTGTATGTGTATGTGTGTTCCTGCCCCCAAGGCTATTAAAAACCATTCACTTGCAATGGAAACCTGAATAGCCAATCAAACTAGTCCTACTACTTTTAGGTTTTTTTATATGACACTTGATATTTGATAATACTGATGGGCGTGGCCTTAGTAACGAAGCGCATTGTGACTTACTGCAATAATCCTGTGTTAGCTATTCACTTTGAACTTAAAGATGTTTAACCAGCTGTCATTACTAACAAGACAGAGCGCAAGAAGACAAGCCTATAGTGTTATAGTAAGAATTTTCAACTTTATACTACGTACTTTTAAAAAGTTTTATTGCTAATATAATGCTGGTTTAAACAAAGAAGCATGCATTGCTATGTGCCCCTTAGTGATTAGTCTTTGCTCACATGACTTACTCATGACATCATTGATTATTACAAATTACAATACATAGCTGTTGATTAACAGTGAATTAACTTACACAGCGTCTGATTTTTAGATGGTAATACATCAACTTGTTATATAGTTTATTTTAAATACATGCTTACTATTGTGCATTGCAATTCTGATGATGCCAAATACACCTGTAGAAATTAACCAAATAAATGTGAAAAATGAGAAACGCCTATTTTACCTACGTAGTTTATTTCACCTACCCCGCAGCAGATTTATCTGCAAGGTCCTACGTATTTTAATGATTTTTGCAAGGCGTCATGAGCTTGCAAATTTGAAGTAACTCTTCAATGACTTCCTTTTAGGAATATATATATATATATATCCCACTACTATCCTCTCGTGCCTTTACATATGGAAACAGCAAAGGTAGTCTCAAGTACGTAGCAATGTGCCAGCTACTAATGGTTCTTCCTATCATAAGCTCTGGCTATATAAGCATGTTGTTTTAAGGATTTAACCTAAAATTTCATTACACATGCAGCATACGTACATGACAGTAGATATGCATGACTTTATACACAATCACATGATGAGTTAGCTAAATGCTAGGGCTCGCAAATTTTATAACAGCAAATATTATTATAGCTGGATGGTAATTTACATACATAGGCTTATTCTTTATCATTCACATCGATTTTTGATTACCACATTGCATTCTTATATTCTACAGAACACCAACAGACAAAGATTAGAAAATGATTCAGAAAAGAAAAAATGATGACGATGATAGGATAAGTATTCCAACAAAAAGAGTATCAAAAAGCCCCAAAAGCAAATTGAACTAGAAAACTTACAAATTGCACCTACGTACATAACAAAGAGCACTAGTATATTTTACATATTCATAGTTACACATCACATGCCTTCACAGTGATAATTAATAACTCACAATATGTAGCTACAAAATTTAATGATTACAGTATACACATAAAAATGGTATGCGATGGATACTGACTATGGTACGGATTATCCCAACTTGTCCATCCTGTAGGGATGGACACTTGGTAATGAGTCTATCCAGGATGGTACATTAAGGATTATCCTAACTTGTCCATCCTGTACCAATGGTACAATGGTATGGGATGGACACTTGGGAATAAGGATGGTACGTTGAGGATTATCCCAACTTGTCCACCTTGTACCAATGGTACCTTGGTATGGGATGGCTTGGGAATGAGTCTATCCAGGATGATGCGTTAAGGATTATCCTAACTTGTCCATTCTGTACCAGTGGTACAATGGTACGGGATGGACACTTTTGAATGAGTCTATCCGGGTACCATAAGGATTATCATAACTTGTCCATCCTGTACCAATGGTACGGGATGGACTTGAACTGGTACATTAACAACTTGTCTAATCACGCAATGAGACACTTGGATAACTCTAAGTACGTACATTAGGTTTACCCTACTGTAATTTCTCATTGGTACATTGGGATAGGCAAAATTTCCACTGGGCATCTAACGGCATCATCGGACAACCCTCCAACTCACTAGGCCTTTGACAAGTTTTATGGCAAGAAAATGCTATACAGGAAAACATTTATGTAAAACAACCATCCAATGTTTTCCTGTTTGCAAAAGATGTGGTACTGTATGGAATTATGATGACTGCATTGAAGGGCATTCTATACGTCAAACTGCTAAACTCTGTTCATACACATCACCTTTTAGTAGAGGTCATAATCTAATACTGGAGTGTAAGGGATATTACTTAAAACAGTGGAGCTTACTAGTAAACGTAAAGTTTTCTATCCACTTCTGACATATTGCTATATTGATCTTCATACATCTTTGCAAAACCTATTGTTGGACAAAGACTCTGTTACAAACTGCAATCACTGGAAATCTCACACAGTACAGGAAAATAGTCTGTGTGATATTTATGATGGCAGGGTTTGGAAAAAATTTATTAAATATGAAAATGCATCTTTCTTAGAAGAAGATCATTCCTATGCATTAATGTTGAATTTGGATTGGTTTCAACCATACCGACATTTGCAATATTTTGTAGGGGCCATTTACCTCAGTATACTGAATCTTCCATCAACATTGTGTTATAAACTTCATAATATTTGTCTTATTGGCATCATACCAGGACTTAATGAGCCAGAAATTACTGTAAATTCTTAGCTACTAGTAAATGATTTATTGCAATTTTGGAATGGAGTAGAACTCATTGTGCAAAGCACAACTGCTGCAAAGAAAAAAGTAAGATGTGCTATCATATGTTGCTCATGTGACTTATCAGCTGGGAGGAAATTGGGTACCTAGAACAAATGAAGAGCACAGAAAGGATGTCGAAAAATTGTCCAAATGCAAATCAAAGACTGAACTTGCTAAAACTGAAAGTGAACTTGGATGCAGGTATTCAAGTCTGCTAGATCTTCCCTATTTCGATCCACCAACTACGTATATTGGTAATTGACCCAATGCATAACTTGCTTTTGGGCTTAGCAAAGCATTTCATTAACTTAAACATGCAATTCTTTCGGAAAAAGAAATGAAAGTACTTCAAAACCGAATCAACAAAGTCATGGCTCCATCTGACATTGGAATAATTCCTTATAAGATAGAATCCTTGTTCAAAAGCTTTAGAGCTGATCAGTACAAAAATTGGGTAAATCATTACTCAATTATGTGTCTGCATGGTCTTTTGTCAACAGAACATTTAGAACGTTGGAGACACCTTGTCTTGGCTTGCAGGATTCTTTGCAAATTTATTTTAACACATAATGAAATTGTAATAGCAGATGCTGTTTTGCTTCAATTTTGTAGCAGGACAGAACATTTACTTGGAAAGGATATAATCACTCCCAACATGCGCATACATGAGTTGTCACATTAAAGAATGCATTCTAGACTATGGGCCAATCAATAATTTTTGGCTATTTTCTTTTGAAAGGTTTAACAGTGTCCTAGGTAAGCTTCCAAACAACAACAGGTCGATAGAAGTTCAAATGATGAGGCGGTTTCTTTCTGACACAAATTCAATGCGTATAAAACTACCAACTGACTTTAAAGAAGATTTTGAGCAACTCTTTCATTTTAATAAAACATTTGTGGGTACATTAGGCCAAAAAGAAATTAAAAATTACAATGATCATGAGTCACAGAATAATGAAAATATTAACATAGAACTTCCACACAACTACAAAAGATGCATTTTAAGTTCTAGTGAAATCATAGAATTAGCTCAGCATTTCAATTTAGATTTATCATCAACTAATTACATAAGCTCAATCTATTATAAGTACAGTACTATAAATATTAAAGGAAAAACATATGGAACTTTCACAAGCAGATCAAAAAATGCTAGCATCGTATTTATATGCATATTAAATGAACAGACTCGATCAGCAAAAATACATTTCTTTGCAAAGGTTGCAGTTGTAGTTGATAGTATATCACATTTTCACATGTATGGAAATGTACTGTATATGTCTCCCCATATGAATAACACAAGATTGCCAGCAAAATAAATAGCTACATAGTTAGCCCCTGACTATATGAACATTAATTTTTATCATGGAATACAATATAAATAACAGAGCCGGCGGAAGCTAATTTATGATGCCCAGGCCATTCAACTATGCAATAATGAAGAGCTGCCATCAAAGACTAGTGTTACATGAATATAGCTACGTTCAGTATCAGACTTGTGGCTAGCTTCAAATTGCTGAATCACTGTCTTCACGATGGCCATGTCAACTGAAAACCAATCAGCTCACCTCAATATCGATTTCTTTCCAAATTCTCTCTTAGGAAAGTTAAAATACTTTGGTTGGTGCGATTCAGAGGAAATCATCGGATATTTATTATAATGATAGCATCAGCAACTTCCTTTAACAATGCCATGGTGACTCACGTGGATAGCGTTACGTTATATTGTGGTTTGTATAATATGATCGCATGACATTAAGACGAAATTTAATGAATGAAACGTCAAATGAGAAATAAACTTGTGAGTAATGAAAGTCATTATTTTTCTAGTCAAGTGGTGTAATGTAGCTTAAGTTATAGACTAACTGAAAAGTGCCCAGGCCAAAGCCTGGGCAGCCTGGGCGGTTCCGCCGGCCCTGAATAATTGTATGTATCACAAGCAAGATAAATAACTAGCTAGCTACATAGCTAGGCCCTGACTATAGCTATAGCTATATTTCATGCCTTGCATTAGTTGGTGCCTTGGTCACTAATTAAGGCTCAGGCTCAGTGCCAAACTTTGTCCCAGGGATTGTCAACCTACTAAGAAACCTGGATTAAGGTTTGAACCATTTAGCTGAATTAGAAGTATGTAATTATATAAAAAGAGAACTGTATAGCTATTCATTTGACTGATGTGTAGAATAGGGACTCTAAACCATTTCATTTGGTATGTGTCCTGCTTCTAATCTATATACCACCATTAATATAGCTACTGTCAAAATAAAAAAATAAAAATTTTACTGCTTTCTAAAATACTTCATATATTCGTCATCTTATCTGCGTGCATAGCCAGCTACGTAGCTATGTAATTACTTAAATAGAGCAGTCAGGTGCAAGCCACAAAATCATTTGCTATAGCTGTGCACTGTTACATGTATCCATAGCTGGCTATATAGCTATCTGTAAAATGTACAAGCTATAATAAGAAATATGATGATAGTTCATATTTCCTAGTAAAAAGCATATGTACTATCCAGCAGTAATAAAACATATGATGATAGTTCATATTTCCTAGTAAAAAGCATATGTACTATCCAACAATAATAAAACATATGATGATAGTTCATATTTCCTAGTAAAAAGCATTACCAGCTATCTGCAAGTATACCTAATATGGAAATATCTTGATCATATGTACTAACATAATACACATGAACTCTAATGGGTGCAGGATATATTGCATATGTAAAGTACAGGACAGGCCATTCTGAACTATCCTTTGCATGGTATGTACATCCAGACATGAAGGATAGTTGAATATTGGTCCAGTGGTAGTTAGGAATGAAATACATACTTGTACAATGGTATGTAATACATACTCATAAGTATGTTATTCATACCAAAAAGTGGTATACACAGTGTAAACTCTCGAATCATACCAATTTTGGTGTGAATTTCATACTTTCGTTTTAGCAGTGTACGTATGTACGTACGTACCTATATATACAGTAGCTATCTGGCCATTGCAGTGCTATACAATCCTAACAGGCCTATAATCAAATGATCAGCTTTACTATTGTTTCATACAAATACATACTTGATCTGCTAAGCTTTCTAGCTACATATGTCCTTGATTAGAAAGCTTTCATTCACACATTGTGGTTAACAACTTATTGTTAGCACTTAAATGATGTAACTCACAATAATTATACTTTATTATATATATATATATGATCAAATCTTTTAATTTATTATCTGGTTGTTTAACTGCATGAGACTTTTGGCCATAGGGGACAGTTAAGATTTTGCAGGCAAATTTGGTAAGCTTAAACAAGCTTGCACACGGCCATACTCATCATATTAGTTTCTCTACATGACACTTGCCATTGATATTATTGTCAATAATAGTGATGGAAAGTGTCATGAAGTGAAAAACTGATAAGCAGTAGTACTGTTTAACTGCATGGTTATTATACAGCTTAATTCTTTAACATGAATAGCTAGTTAGTTAGTATATTAATAGCCTTGGGGATGGATACACACACAAATAATACACATACACACATTGTGGACAAAACCAATGTCAAGAAACCCAATGCATGCTGGCTGTATAGCTACTTGATGATGTGGTTAAAAAGTGCATAGCATTGAATGCATTCTATATGATGTCATAAAACTAGGCAGATTTGTACTTATATATTTTAATGTCTGTGGTTTATGTCTGAGACTCATTTATTTTAAGGTATTGTGATCACATGATGTAGTAAAGTCAATGTCAGTATTTAATTCAGTGGGTGGGAATATCACTACTGATGATGTCAATAAAGCTGTTGATGATGAGGATGATAGGGAGGAATATGGTGAAACTAGTCCATTGCTTGGCATACTAGCTATAGCATGTATACATGTACATACCATTAGCATGTACATACCATGTATTCTTTGTTTAGCTATGTATCCTCATGAGCATTATATCTTATACCAGCGTATGTACTCAGTAAATTTCATGTACATACATACGTAGCTAACACTAGTAGCTACAGCTTATTGTCTAAAACTTTGTATGTATTTAACAGAAATTAAAACTACTATGGAGTAATACAGTAATATGTATCAAGCTACATACATACTATGCATGTAGTATCTAAACTACAAAAGCTCAAAAACCTAAGCTCATTCTACAGTGTATTATTAACTACAACAAAAAAGCACTAATAAGTATATAATAATAGCAACTCAGTAGCAGTGGCAGCAAAATATAAGGCTTTAAATGTTGATTGTATTCAGTGAACTAATCACATCCCTCATTGTAGGTCGCCTGTTTGGATCAGTGGTGGTACAGCGCTGAATTAATGATATAAACTGTGGCCTGGTTGGTCGGAGGGAATTGATAAGCTGTGAAAGAATTCCTGTAGGCATTTCCCTTGTAAGAATTTCAATCAGAAGAACACCGTAACTGTAGACATCAACCTTTTCTGTCTGCTTAAGAGCTGTGTCTCTTTGTTGAACTTCTGGAGCAGCATACAGCACACATCCTGGGGCAAGGGTTTGGGCTATGTTTGCAAACTGTGCCGAGCCTAGATCAGATAATTTGGCTATCCATCCTGTACCAACAGCTTTCAGTAGTACATTAGGAGCACTGACATCACGGTGAATAAGAGGATAAGGCTGGATACTATGCAGGTAAACTAGACCTTCAGCTACATCTATACAAATAGGATGGATATGATTTGGAATAACCCTTCTATTGCCTAAAGCAAATCGTAGAGTGCAATCCATCATTTCAATTACTATGATTGCTGGGTGGTCAGGAACAGCACCAATAAACTCTACTAGATTCTTGTGACGACATCGTGCAGATATTTTCATTTCCTTAGCAAACAGCTCTTGATTGTGCGGTGATATAATTGCTTCATGTAAACATTTAGCAGCAACTCGTCGACCCCTGAAAATGGCTTCTGTAACATAACCCCATCCTCCAGTGCCCAATATCTTATTACTGAGATTAATCTCATCGCGAGGTATGGCCCATAACCGTTCAACTGTGTCCTCCACTGTTCTGAGCCTCTCTTCTTGACTGTTGCATTGAGCTTCTAATGATTGTGACTTTTGCTTCTCAGCTGCTAGAGATGACTCTAAAGATTGACATCTTGTTTCTAATGCAGCAGATTTCCTTTCTTCAGCAGATAATCTTGTTTCTAGTGCAGCAGATTTCTGTTGTTCATTTTGCTGATGTTGCAGTACAGATTGTTGTAGTGCTTCAAATTGAGTGAACATTTGTTGATATTGGTCATCTTTTGTCTGTTGGGGATGTCTCTTTGTAGTTAATGTAAGTTGCTCTACTTGACTTCTTAATTGATGTGGAGCAACTGCAATTTAATTATTTTAATTAATAGTAGAAAGTATTTCAAGTATGCATAGTTTACTACATATGCCCTCAGCCCTTAGTCTTTGGGCATATATATCAGGCAAATCCCTATAGTGCCTATTATACGTATGTACATATGTGTAAACTAAAAACTTTGAGGTCAATCAGTAGTAGCATTGTAGCTACATATGCTTATACATAAGTGTTACCAATAAAAGCAAAATAATTTATAAAAAAATCACAACCTCAAAATTTATATTTTGTGCAAAATCAATCATAATATATCTCACTTGTTTACCCACAGGCTATAATACACCAAAAATAATTATTAACTTGATGTAGCCAGCAGTAGCTACATATGTACTGTATGTATTGTACATGTTTATGTACGTAATTGTGAATTAATTTAATTTTACCGCTACTCATTCAATTCTCATCTATTCCATATACAGTGGTGGTTCACAAACCTGTTCTTGTTCCACTATTAAACAGAGAATAGTGATATGCATGAGTAAATACATTCATGGTCATTACAAGATGGTGAAAGAAATCAACAAGACAATGATCTTTCAAGCCTGTTTCTTCTTTTGTTATAGTTGTTAACAAACCTACATATTCATTCATACAACTTTCTCTATCAGCTTTTCTTCTAGCTGATTTGTACAATGATCTGCAAAGTACCGGGTATCCTAGTAAATTGCTACAGCGAGGCATTACCTTTCTGGAATATTAAGCATACTGGCAGCTGAAACACCCAACAAAAGTTGTTCCACGTCAATAGAGATATGTATATTCAGGTGGATCCAATTACGTATGTCATCAGGATGCCACATGACCTCGTCAGCAGTTACTCAGTAATAAATATGTGCCTTACTTATGTATAAAATGCCTGCTAAAATGTCACAATAGAATTTACTCTGCTTATGGCCAATAATTAGCTACGTACGTACTAGAGATGTCTTATGGGCCATTTCGCACAAAAGAATACTGTCTGTATTCGTTCCATCAATAACTGTTTGGACATGCTGACAACTGATAATTGATGGCTTATGCTGCAATATTACAATATCTTATCTAGCTACATTAACAGACAAGATAATAATAATAGGAGACTAGGTATAGCAGGCATATAGGAAACTAGGTATAGGTAATAGGAGACCATGCAGGTAGGCATAGTGGATTATAGACAATCCCGTTGTATGATCTATTGCTACCATGCATAGCATGCATTTAGCTAAACCCCGCTACACCTGCACGATAGGGCAGGTACCTTTGCTAGTCCCTAATATACATTAAACTGTTGTGGCATTATATTTCTAACCATTGTACAAATAATTTCATTAAAGCTACATATAGCTACCTATTTCTTAGTACCCTTTGAAACATTCATTGACTCTGGTAGCTGTAATAATGGAAATAATCTGTAAATTAATTGTTAATTATAACTAGGTATATCCCTTATATTTCCTTATAATATCACCTAATAACTTTAATGTGGTGTTAAACCAGATAAAAAACAACTGTAGAAACGAATGTGATAGTAAAGACTCCTGAACAAGGAGCTATCAGGTAGAGGTTGATTGTGAATTCTATTATAATCAGAATCATGTTTGACTGCTGTAGCCAGTAACATGTACTATTATTATTAATATCCTAAGCTTCTCTTGTATTCTTTCAGTTACAATTCCTATTTTTAGTAATCTACATATGTAATATTCACTCTATGCTTATCGTGATGCATCGTATGTAACCCGGCATAAGAAAATAGGGCTTATATTCACATAAAAATGGTCCTTACTACTGGAATTCAAAAGTACCTTTTTGTTTAAACATACAGTAGGATTCTAATGTAACTTCCACTATTTATGGAGCTTTTAATAGGGAATATGATGAAACTTAAAGGTTTGAAAATCTAATCCAGTTAAGGAGATACGTACATACTAGTGCTGCATGGCATGAACTTTTCTCATGTCCTATGTCATAGAAGTCTGAAGTCACGATATGAACATATGTCACGACATACACTAATATTATTTGTGCTATCACAATCTAGTGACAAAAACACTGTAATGTATAGCTGTATGTACAGAATGATCATTGGAACTACAGTATTAACTACTATGATATAGTCACATGTATACTCAGCATTTCTCAGTTCTCACAATGAAAACTAGCTATGTCATGACATGAAAAAATTATAAATTGCACATGCATAGCTCTATCGCACGCGAACGACCGCACAAGATTCTACGTTAGAGTGGGGCTTGCTCAGGCTTGTCCCAATTATGAACGAGAAGCTCAAAAATCTGGATGAATTGTGTGTACTATAATAAACATGGTATGATATATTTATCAGCATTTTCATTTATAGGAGCAGCCATCTCCTTGTAAATATACTGAGCATTTGTAACAATATTCATATTTATAAATTCCAATTTGCCATCATTAGTAGATAATACTGCTTTAATGGCAATCGTTTCTTGCTGAGGTTTAAGCACTTCAATAATAATATGCAATGACTGGAAGTTTTCTTCAGTCAGTAAGTTTAAAATATCGCAGAACTAAATGTACCTTTTGAATCACAAATGAACAGTATTACAAGCTTTTAACATGCATTTCTGTATTTCTTGATTACGGTTAGCTAAAACGCTAATATATGGTCAGCTTATTAGTTATGTATCTAAATTGTGACCAAATTTTGGAAAACAGACCATTTTGTCACATTTAGCATCATTTATATTTCTGTTAATTTAAGACACTCCATATGGCACTACTGGTTTAATAAATGCTTAAATCAATCACAGAGAAGTTGAATTACTATTTAAGCATGGAAAATATTTTGGAAGTATGTGATTGTTGAAATTACATAAGCATAGACATGTAAATTCTATTTATTTCACGCATGACAATATGGTCTGTCACAATTATGCACGTCATACATAAACAAACATGATTGATGAGGATAAGATAGTTATCAGCACTTGAAAGTTATAGGTATAGGTTTTCTATGAAAATGTACAGTATGGTTACAATATACAGGGTACGTAGTTTACAGCATTGTCATACGCTATGATTTGACTGCATTAGTAATTTGACAGCATTAGATTTAGCACACGAATGATGACCTAGTAAGGAACGATCTTGCAATTAGAGACACATCATAATAGTCAATGAACTTTATTGGCTTCTCTTCTGCATTCACGCATTGGTCCACGAAGTGACAGGTATCCTAGTAAACTGCCACAGATACGTATGTACGTAGGTATTAACTTTCTGGAATATTAAGCATATACTGGCAGCTGAAACACCCAACAAAAGTTGCTGCATGTCAATAAAGATATATCCAATTACGTATGCTACCAGGAGGATGCATCCAAAGCAAGAGCATTCGCTGGAATCGCTGCTATCTTGCTTTCTTTTGACTAAATGTTTCCACTACACTGGGATTACGGCGGCCTGCATTTCGTTTAATTTAATTTTTAATTTAATTTAATTTATAATGGACAATATACAAGCAACATAATTTACAATAAATTAGTTGCTATTAGGCCGTAGGCCTTTCTGAATGTCCATGTCTAGATGATCTCCAATAGTTATCTAATCTGTTCTTAAAATCATTAATTGATGTAGCCGATACAACATATTCAGGCAAACTGTTCCATTCATTTATAATTCGGTTAGAAAAAAATTTCTGCCTTGGAAGATGTTGGACAGGTGGTTTATATAGTTTTAGTTGATGACCTCTGGTGTGAGTGACAGTAGACAAGGAGAAAAATATATTAGAATCTATCTTTATGTGCTTATTCAAAATTCTGTAAGTGAGTATTAAATCTCCACGAATGCGCCGATAATAAAGTGAGTATAGCCCTAGGATCTTCAATCTGTCAGGGAAAGGTGAACTGCAGAGCAAAAATTACCCCATGTTTTTATTTGATAGATAGCTTTAGCTAGTCATGCAGAATGCATAACAACAATTTATATAATCTAATTACATGTTGTCTTCGAGTTATCATTGGTCAAATATTGCAAAACGTCACTTCCGCAAAAATACTCGCAAGTATTATACCTCTGCATGACATCACGGAAGGCCCTAGTATGCGTATTAACAATGGCAGAAAGTGAAGAATGAAGTTGTTACGCGGATCTGATAACGATTCGTTCCTCTCTGGATCTACAAATATCAGTGACGATAACAATGTTTCTGATACATGGGTTTCGGCTGAGTTTGAAGTAGCACTGGTATAGTTTTGCTCATGAACTAACGGCAGAAAGAGCCATGAAGAGGCCTCAACTAGCCTCAACGGGTAGGTAGATCCTGGCTAATCAGATGGTTAAGCCCAGAACGGGTTGGAAATATACCAATTGACCTCGCAAATATTGTTCACACTGCACCAGACTTAAAAATTCGGCTGGATCGGCATTCCCACTTCATCACTTTTGAAAGTGAATGCTGGCCTTCGAATACTAAGCAGTCCTCCGTAAAGTGATTGAAACACAATAAAGAATGGACAAATGGACCATCCAAATTACTTCTCTGCTCCTTAATGGGATCTATCCACTACTTTCTTATCATGGCGTCCTTTGAAAAGTTGTGAAGGCTTCAACCTTCCCCTACAACGTCATCACGACCAGCCGCAATACAATGCCTTGGCATAGCTACTACACTTATATTTAATGCTAATGAATCGTTATATGTTTAAATATGCTACTAACATTGCTATACCATATGTATAATAAGCTCCCCATGGCTATACAAAACTATGTATTACCTTTAAGTGTTACGCGTGCTACACAGAAGTCCTTCCGTGACGTTTCAGTGGTCACTTCCTGAGATAAAACCGCAAAGGAGAAGTGCTATTTTCAAGTGTCAATTACTACTTAATCCAAGCAAACAATGAAAAAATAATTGATACCATGCATTGCTATGATCAATAAGCTTCCATATGAGCACAGGTTATTTTTCCATTGCAGTTGACCTTTAACCAAAATATTTTTACGTAGCTGGATTATGGTGACCTGCATTCCTTTAGATTAAACCACATGATTATGCTGGCATTGTGACTATACCTACATTCCTTTAGTGTAGATATACGTACCATTGATACGTAGCTAAATAAAAACATTATTACATAGCTGAGATTATGGCGACCTGCTTTATTTAGAGCAAACCTTATTATTATGCTGGGATTGTGGCTACCTACATTACTTCAGATTAAATGCTTATATTTAGACTGGGAATATGGCGATCTTTATTTGCTAGCTAGCTATGCAGGGATTATGAATGCATGCATGCATGGCGACCTGTAAATGGTAAGTGTAAGGAATTAAGCTCATACATGCAGTATAGCTATAGCTACATGCAATGTG